>JANBXA010000734.1:30612500-30845000 GCA_030556225.1 Cricetiscus sungorus
TACTCACTGCTTGCCTATTCATCCTACATCCCTGCCAGAATGGAGGAAACAGAAGAGCAGGGACCATATTGCCCTATTTTACTAACAAGGTGGACACAACGAAAAGGAACTCAAAATATTTGTTCTAAACACCGAAAAGCAGCTGGGCATTGTGGCTCATGCCAGTAAACCTAGAATTTGGGAGATAAAGACAGGAGGATTAGGAGTTCAAAGCTAGCCTAGGCTAAATGAAACCCTGTTTCAAATCACCCTCAATCCCACCCCATAACCCCCCCACACACAAAAGATAAGATAAAGCCAGGCTTGGCAGTGTACACCTTTATTCCCACTTGGGAGACAAAGGCAGGAAGATCTCTGTGAGTTCAAGTTCTGCCTGGTCTAGTTAGTGAGTTCCAGATAAGCCAGGACTAGATAGAGACATAGAGAAGCTCTGTCACAAAACACACACACACACACACACACACACACACACACACACACACACACACGTGTAAACTGATCCCTGTTTGTATGTCTATTGAGAGGTATGTTGTCCCCATTGCACAGTTAGCAATCCCAGTTTGCTGTGGCCTCTAAGTATCAAACATACAGCTCACCCTATCAATCTCGTGCAATCACCTTATTTGACAGTGACATTCTTTTTAAAGGCAAATCAGTGTGAACTCCCAATATCCCAAATTAGATCAAGCGCACAGGTTCAAATGAGTTGGTCATTAATTACTCACCGCCACTCGCCTGAGTTTGAAACCAGCAGATCCCATTTTTCACTGAGCTGACGTTCTGAAAGGCACATTTGTCAGGAGACCTTCCTTGGTTGTTTCTTTCTTCCTTTTTTTTTTTTTTTTTCACCATTGTTTCACTGAATCAACCAAAGCAATATTAAATAAGTTGCTAAATACAGATATTAGTTCATTTGTACCTAATTATTATAGGTAAATGGTGCAGTAAATGAAGCCCCCTCCGCCCTCCTTGGCTTTTTTTTTTAAGCTTTTGTGTTGTTCTCCAGGTAAATCCCATGCATAATGTAAGAGCCCCGATGTTGTTTGCATAATAAGCTATTTTCTACTGCAGAAGCAGAAACATTTTATCGATATAGAGAAAGCTCAAATTATGAATACATTTTCATATAAGTTGATTTATGTGAAAATTACAATAAATGCAGAGCTGAGCTGCAAGTGAGTTGTTTGTTCCCAGTTCAAGGAGTGGTGTTATTTGAAATTAAAGGAAAACAACCCGACCACGCTCCGCTAAGAGAAACATCTCCACTGTTATTCAGACGGAAGCACAATCCACAAGACCAAGGAAGGTGAAGACAGGCTGGTCTGATGGCAGCATCTGAGGATACAAACACTGAAACAGAGTTGTCTGGTGGCTTCTGAAGGCATACATGTTCTGCAATGCATATATTGTTACATAAACTTAGGCCACATACATTCTCAACAAGCGTAACCATTTCTTGCAGTGGTTGGAGGAACACAGACTTCTTTATTACTCTTCAACAAGTACAAATAGAAGCCGAATGTGTGCTTAACAGGTGCAGGACTCAACATCCACACTGCTCGGACCCCTGAAGGTTTTCAAAGTACCATGTGCATTCCAACCCTAGGAAGAATCATCCCATCGCCATCAGTAATTGCTGTTTTAGTCTTCCGCTTAATGAAAAGCAGAAACTCATGTAACTTGACCACCTTAACTAAATCAAAGCAGCTTAGTCCTTACCGTGTCCAGATACAGGCAAGGATGTCTGCCACATTTTCCATTTTTATGACTCATTTGCAGGAATTGCATTGATTCTGCACTTTCCTTTCAATATTTTGCAATATTTATTCTTTTCAAAAAAAAATTGGGGGGGGGGATGATGAGTCAAGACAGGGTTTCTCTGTGTAGCTTTGACTGTCCTGGAACTCACTCTATAGACCAGGCTAACCTCGAACTCACAGAGATCTACTTGTCTCTGTCTCCCGAGTGCTGGGATTAGAGGTGTGCTCCACCACTGCCCAGCTTCTGCAACATTTATAAGAGATAATAAGAAACGGCAGGTGAAACACTGTTTTAATACATTACCTTGGATTTCACAACCTGTAAGTATGTCAGCACTGGAAGGAAACACTAACTTGACCTACCATTCCTGGTCCATTTGGGTGTCAGTCTAGTATCAAATGTGTCTCTGTCTCTGTGTATGAACTGGCTGTGTGTGAACTTGCTGAGAAGACTGCTCTGAGATTGTTACAAAGTAATAAAGTAATACAACTTTTCTGCACTCTTTTATCCCACAACCCTAACCCACCCTCCATGAGCTCAATGGCGTTGCATTCACCAAGATTCAAACCTTTTGAATTCAATTACAGATTCCCTGCGTTAGTAACTACTATACACAGTATGTTCTGTTGGAAGACAGCAGAAACTGTCGAAGTTAAGGAACCTAACCAAAAAAGCAATGGCATCAGCTCCACTGACTCAACTTGAAAACAACTAGAGGGAGACAGCAAAACCACTGAGACTGGGGCTGATTCTGCATTTTGTTTGTTTGGAAGGATCTCACTATGTAGCTCTGGCTGCCCTAGAACTCACTATGTAGACCAGGCTGGAGGCTGGCCTGAAACTCGCAAAGATCTGACTGCCTTTGCCTCCAAAATGCTGGGATTAAAGGTATGTACCACCACATCCAGCTAAGATTCTGCGTTTCTTTTTTCTTTCTTTCTTTTTTTTTTTTTTTTTTTTTTTTTTTTAGATTCCACATTTCTAACAAGCTCCTACATGCTTCTCCAAGATCCTTCTTCTGCAAATTGCTCTTTGAGTACCAAACATTTGAAGAACTATGCACAGTATTGGGGTCTCCTCATTCCAGGGGTCATGTTATCACAATGACAACACAGAAACAACTTGTTTCTGAACTCCATGCAATAAATTCCCTGGGTGCTGTGATTTTTCTCCAGGAGTCTGTGATTTTTCTCCAGGTGTCTTTAAAATGCCCCCCAACTATCCTTGACTCTAATCTTAAGCCCTCTGAATAAAGACCCTCAAATTCTGTCAGGCATCATCTGTAAGCTCCGTGGAGCCACGCTGTTTATGGATGCCTAAGGTTTTCTCTTCAATCTGTTGTCAAGTCAGCCAACCAGACTCACATCAAAGCCAATTTGAATTCATTTTGTACCATTCCAACAGATTCTATTTCAAAAGACTCTGCTAACTTCAAAAATAATATTCATTACCTGGTCATTGAAGGAAACTGCTCTCAGGATATTGTGCCCCGCCACCCCCTAATTTGGTAATTCTATCAGGAAAAGCAATTAAGTTTGTCTGACATGACTTGTTTTTATAAATCCATGATGCTTACTGCTCTTAATTTAATTCTCCTCTTACCACTTATAATTTCATTCTCATCTGACAGTTCATATTTTCTCTGTGAATGATTCTTTTCCCCTATATTACTAATCACGGGGAATCCAGTGAAGAACTGCAGCCTGTGGGGAGGAGGGAGACTGGAAAATGACGGGCGCTGCAGGCTTCCCTCGGTGAAAGCACGTGTTTTCCCCTTGCTGCCTTTGCTGCAAGTCCCCAGAGCAGTGCTTGGCACACAGATGGTGCTCAATAAATATTTGCTATCAGGCACCGTGCCAGGCACTTTTGAGACAAGGAAGACTCTGACCTGTGCCTTGCTCCACATGTCACATTAGTCGGGAGGCAGACACTTGAAGAAATAATTATAAAGCAATCTGGGGAAATGGTACTGTGCCAGGAATTCCAGGCACTGGATCTCACGGTTCTATTTTCAATACTGAAAAACAACGTCCACAGAAGACAGTTGTCAGTTTGTGTTCTATCAACTGGAGACCTAGACTGCTTGTGACCATGCACAAACTACAGTGGGGTGAGTGAAGGTAAGGCCAACCCCCCTGGATTAGGTCTGTAAAAGGGCAGGAGGGACAGCTCAGCAATTGAGATACTTGCTGCTCTTGCAGAAGAAATTGGTTCAGTTTCCAGCACTGACTGTCTATAACTCAGCACCCTTCTCTGTTGTCCCTGTGCATTGTATATATATGGTGCATTATATATATATATATATATATATATATATATATATATATATATGATGCACAGACATACACATATATATATATGATGCACAGACATACATGCAGGCACAACACACATCCACATAAAATAAATATTTTTTAAAAGCAAATATAGAGAAAACCACTTCTTCCTATCTTAGATTGTGACTTTCTTTGCATGAATTTGTGGAATGTCTAAGTTGAGGGAGGGCTGTGCACTCTTCCTAAATAATGAGTATGGAGAGCAAATGGCCAATAAACACATGAAGAAATGTTTGCCATAAGTCATCATTAGGGATATTCAATGAGATACACTGCACACCCATTAGAATGGCTATTAACAAAGCAATAGAAAATAACAAGTATTGCAAAGGATTTGGAGAAATTAGAATCCCTGTACATTGCTGGTAGGAGCATCAGATGACTCAGTTGCTGTGGAAATCAGTATTGTATGAGAGTTTCTCTAAAAATTGAACACATAATACAGAATTTATCCATCCCATGTCTGGATATATGCCGGAAGGAAAAGAAGGCAGGCATCTGAGCAGATCTGTGTACTTACACATTTAGCATTATTATTTACAGTAACAAAAAGATAGAAACAACACAAATGTCCACTGAAAGGTGGACAAAGACAATACATATATAGAAATGGTGTTATGACTCAACCATAAAACCAAGGAGATGCACAGTGTAACATGGATGAGTCTAGAAGATAATATGTTGGGTGAAAGGCAAAAAAAAAAAAGGACAAATATGTATCTATGTTTTTATGAGCTATCTCTAGTTAAATCTCTAGAAGCAGAAAGTAGAATAGAGGCTACCAGGACCTGAGTGGTTCAAGACTCAGGGATTATTGCCTGATGTCATAAAGTTTCTTTCTGGAAAATCCTGGAAATGGATGGTGGTGATGGTGACATGACAACATGAATGCACTTCATGCCGAGGAATTGTGCACTTAAAAGTACTCAGTATGGTACAGTGCATTTTATTACAAGGAAAGAAATAGGTATTTTCTAGAAAGTGTTCTGACTGCAGAGAACCTGGGATAGCAGCTTTTCAGAGGAACAGAAAAAGATTCTTTATGGTGCCGCAGCTACCACCATCACAACTGTTACTGATGCCCATTGTTTATCATTTCCTGGGCTCATTTACCAGCCACACTGGCTTTGTCATCTCAAACACCTGTAGACACAAGATTACATTTTGTTTGCAAAGTCACCTTATTTAAAGAACATAACATTCAAGAAGGTTCATGCAACCCTACCAGTTGTCTTAGAAGCCTAGGGTCTGTCTTGAGAGGTGAGGATCACAATGAGTTTCCTTTGGTAGCTAGGCCACAGCTTTGGTTCAGTTATGAGCATCACACTTTGGAAAGGGTATAAATCAGTCACATACATGACAAAGGAAGACATGTGTGATGAAGCAAGTGCTCCAAATCCTGTCTCGGAAGCCATGGTGAAAAGTGGGTCTTCTGGTTCCTTTGTTTTACCATTAAAAATAGATAGTTGAGAACTATGTCAGGTGTTGTTGAATCCCTCAGACCTTGAGCAGGATGCAAGACATCTAGACATTAGCCAATATTGGCCCAGACAACCTGTCAAATCGCAGTGGAGTCTGCATATGTCCTCCATGGTTCCCACGTATAAAGCACATAGAATATACTGACTGTGCTGGCTAATGTTCACTGCCAAATTGACTGACTTTAGAATCACCTAGGAAACACATCTCTGTTGAGTCCCTTCAGGTGTTTCTAAAGAGCTTTAACTGAGGAAGACCCACCTCAGTGGGTACAATGACACTGATAGGTTGGGGTTACTGGACAAAGAAGAAAATCAAGCTGAGTTCTGCATTCACCTCTCTCTGCTTCCGGATTGCAAATGCAGAATGACTACCACCCCCTTATTCCTACCACCACATCTTCCCCATCATGATGAGCTGTGTCCCCTAGAACTGTAAATCAAAACAAACCTTCTTAAGTTTTCTTCTTGTCAGATGCTTGCCACATAAATGTCCATCAGGAACGTGAGCCCAAGAGCAACAGTTGAAGTAGTTTTTATTTGGGTTCCCAAAGAGCATAGTGTGTCACCATCCTACTGTCAGGTGGGGTGGCAAGTGGGAGTCTCCAGCAGGTGTGGTTCTGGTAATGCCCAGAGCCTCTTCCTCCACACATATCACATACTTTCCTGTATGTGGAAGGATAAGTTTCCAAGCAGTCTTGTCAACACAGCCAAAAGTGTGCTGGGACATAACATCTTGACATAAGGAAGAAATATCCAAAGTAGACCAGATGTTACTGTCTCTCCTAGAGCAGGATGCTCTACAATACTCTATTCAGAAAATCATGTTGTCTCCAAACATAAAACCCACAATTGACTACTGTTGGGGCAAACACAAATAAGACTTTATATGCCCTGTGTAACTTTTCTGAATCTTGGGAGATGGCCTCATAATGACTCCTCCTAGACTCATATTATCTCTTTGTGTCCATCTATAAGGAAATTAGTTTGCTATTTAATTGTCCTATTGGACCAGATTCACTAGTAGATCAGTCACCAGTAAACATGTCTGCATCACACATATGTAGCTGAAACACCCTTCCACTATACCTGTGCATATGCATCTGCAAACTGCAAGCTAAATATTTTTTCTAGTTTTTCAATTTTTATTTACATGGATGCTGGGAACTGAGTTCAAGTCCTCAGTGCTCTTACCACACGGATACAAGTCTCTGGTCTCACAACAGTTTTAAATAATAAGAAAAAGTCCTCTCTAACCAACACTAGGAATTTGCACATCACATTTGTTAATGAATATAGAAAGCTATTAAAGTCTTTGTGATAGTTTGAATGTAATTGGCCCCCATAATCTCACAAGGGGTGGCACTTTTAGAAAGTGTGGCTTTGTTGGAGTAGGTATAGCCTTGTTGGAGGAAGGGTGTCACCATGGGGGCGAGCTTTGAGATTTCATACGCTCAGGATACCTGTTGCCTGCAAAAGGTAGGACTCTCAGCCATGTCTGTCTACACACTGCCATGCTCCCATCATTATGATAATGGGCTGAACCTCTGAAACTGTAATCAAGCCACCCCAACTAAATGTTTTCCTTATAAGCATAGCTATGATCATGGTGTCTCTTTGCAGCAATGAAAACCCTGATTAAGACAGTCTTTAAATACAATTTCAACTACTATACAGTTTTTGAAAGCTTAGTGTCTTGATGACAATAGAGAATTTGAAGAAGTTGGGGCTAGAGAGGTGGCTCCATGGTTTAGAACATTCGTTGCTCTTGCAGAAGACCAAGGTTTGATTCCCAGTACCCACATGGTAGCTCACAGTCATTCATAACTTCAGTTTCCAGAGACTTGATACCCTCTTCTGACCTCTGTGGCACCAGATGTTTGTGGTACCCATGCGTTCACAAAGGCAAAATGGTCATGCACATAAAATTTAAAACTCTGAAAAAAAAATTGAAGAATTTTTCATTAGCAAGTCTTTTTTATTTATTATTCCCTTGAGACAAGATCTCATGTAGCTCAGGATGGCCCTGAATTTTCTATGTAGCCAAGGATGATCTTGAACTTTAGGCATTGTGGATTTTAAGCAAACACTTTCCCAACAGAGTTACATCACCAGACCTTCATTAACAAGTATGGTGGTGCACACCTTTAATCCCAGTACTCCAGAGGCAGAAAGGCAGGTGGATCTCTGAGTTCAAGGCTAGCCTAGTCTACAGAATGAGTTCCAGATCAGGCCAGGGCTACCCAAAGAAATTCTGTCTCAAAAAACAAAAAAGCATTTGCAACATATGCCCAATGGTTTGAAGGCTGGAAAACATTGATTAAGGAATTGTTGATGGGGTAGAGGGGATGACTTGGCTGTTCAGAGTACCAGATGCTCTTGCAGTGGACCTGAGTTCAATAGCCAGTGTCCATATAGCAACTTACAGTTCTCTGTACTTGCACTTCTAGGGAGGCAGATGGCATCTTCTAGCTTCTGTGGGCACTAGGCATGGGCGTGGTACAAGAGCATATGTGTAGGGGAAACACCCGTATACATAAAATAAAAATTGCTAGGTTAAAAGGAAAAATTGTTAATGGAGAAAAAAAGCAGTGTCTATGTCAGTTTTCTATTGTTGTGAAGAGACACCATGGCTACAGAAACTCTTTTTTTTTTAACATTTATTTATTTTATGCTGGGCATAATTATACATGCCTTTTTTAAATGAAAACAAACATTTATAAACAATATTTGGGAATTTGGGTGTCATTCTTTCCAAACTGCTTCCTGCTGGTAGGGGGAGCTGTCATGGGGGAATCCTAAGAAGAAGCAGAAATCCTGGCTGTAGTGGTCTGCAAGGCTGCATTGTCCCATTGACGTTGCTTCAGGGGGTCTTGCTCAATCAAACCGCATTAGTCTGGAAGGAATCCACAGCTTTTCATTTTCTGTGGAAACAAAATCAGAAATCCTTTTCCTCAGTAACTTGTCCTTAGGCTTAAATTTTGAAGTCAAAGCATTTTAAATATGTATGTATGTATGTATGTATGTATATATATATATATATATATTGAATTAATATGGCAGCTTTTTTTCCTTCTTTTTTAAATTAATAATATAATTTAAAACTTTTACATGTGGATCCCAGTTTCCTCCTCCCTCCCTCTAACCCTTCCTCCCTCCCTCTTATCCTCTTTCCCCTGTGACATGCACCCTGGGCACCCTCCCCTCCCATCCCCCCACCCCCATTCCACTTGTAGGGCTATGCTATCCAGGTTGGGTCATGTAAATCTGTCAAGTCATTTGAAGTAGGGACTACGACTTCTCTCCTGTCTCTAGGTTAAGGGGGTATCCCTCCATGGGAGATGTGTCCGCAAGGTCCTTTTGTGCACCAGGAATAGATCCTGTTTCTACTGTCTGAGGTCCCCCAGACTGGTCAGCCCTTCTAGCTGAGAACCATATTCAGGGGGTCTGAGTCAGTCCCTTGCTGGGTTCCTAGCCATCAGTCTGGGGGGACTAAGCTCCTCCTTGTTCAGGTCAGCTGTCTTTGTGAGTTTCTGCAACCTGGTCTTGTCTCCTCTCTCTGCATCTGGATTCTAGTTCAACTCTGTTTGGTTATGGGTGTTTGCTTCTGTTTCCAACAGGTACTAGAGGAGGACTCCATGATGGTGGATAATTTAGTTGATGATCTCACTAACAGGGAAGGGCATTTATGGTAGCCTTTCCATGGTTGCTTGAATTATTAGTTGGAGTCGGTCTTGTAGTTCTCTAGACCTTTCTTTAGGTTCAGTTTTCTCTTCAAACCAATAATGGCTCCCTCTTTTATGCCCCCCCTTGCCCTGACTCAATCTATCTAGTCACACGTGTTTTCCTCTCCTCCCCTTCTCTTTCTCTTAGTTCTCTTTCCATTTGCTGCCCCCCCCATTTCCCATGTGCTCTGGGGGACTTATCCCTTCCCCCTTTTGTGAGGGACCATATATGAATCTCTTAGAATACACTTTGCATCCCAGTTCGTCTGGTGGTGTGTATTATAGCTGGTGATCCTTTGCTCTACATCTAAAATCTATATATGAGTGAGTACATACCCTGTTCCTCTTTTTGTGACTGGGTTACCTCATTCAGGATGGTTTCTTCAAGTTCCATCCACTTGCCTGCGAATTTCAAGATTCCGTTATCTTTTTTATGCAGAGTAGTATTCCATTGTGTAGATGTGCACATCTTCTTTATCCATTCTTCAGTTGAGGGGCATCTAGGTTGCTTCCAGGTTCTTGCTATTACAAATAATGCTGCTATGAACATAGTTGAGCAATGTCTTTGTTGCATGGATGGGGATCATTTGAGTATATACCTAAGAGGGGAATTGCTGGGTCCTGTGGTAAGCTAATTCCCATTTTCCTGAGGAACCACCATACTGATCTCCAAAATGGCTGTACGAGTTTGCACTCCCACCAGCAGTGATGGAGTGTTCCCCTTTCTCCACATCCTTTCCAGCATAAGTTGTCATTGGTGTTTCTAATTTTAGCCATTCTGGCAGGAGTAAGATGGTATCTCAAAGTTGTTTTCATTTGCATTTCCCTGATAGCTAAGGATGTTGAACATTTTTTTTAAGTGTCTTTCAGTCTCTTTTATTTCTTATAAAGGAAAGCCTTTAATTAGAGCTGGCTTACAGTTTCAGAGGTTTAATCTATGCTCTTTATGATGGGAAGCAGGGCAGCATGCAGGCAGACATGGTCCAGGAGAACTAACTGGGTGTTCCACATATAGATCTAAAGGCATCAAAAAGAGACACTAGGCCTAACTTGGACTTTTGAAACCTCAAAGCCTAACACACTTCCTCCAACAAGGCCACACCTACTCCAACAAGGCCACACCTCTTAATCCTTCTCAAGTAGTGCTACTCCCTTATGAATAGGCATTCGAATATATGAACCTATGGGGGCCATTCTTATTCAAACCACCTCACACAGGAAACTGGTTGCTACTGATAGAAGCCAGGAATTCAGTTGTTCTGTGTGTCTCCAGAGAGCTGGGTTTGGACTCTGCAATAAAGGATCCAGGACAATGAACTTCTGTCAAGCCCTGAGTCAGCACTATCCAGAGACAGAGCCATGAGTGTTCCAACAGTATGATAGCTTGTCAGGACATCAGAGATGGAGATGAAAACTTCATATCACTGTGGCCTCAGGACCTCCTCTGATCTTTATGATTCTGTACCAGCCATCTCAGGATGCCTTGCAACCTCTTCCATGATGTGATCTCTTACATTCTCCGTACAGAAACAGGTAACATAAGGCAATGCAAATAAGGAGCCACCCACATAACATGCCTGACAGAAAGGATTCACTAGTGGAGCTTCTCTATTATCTTTACCCTTTAGAAAAACATGTGAGGGGACATACATTGACTATAGCTCAGAATTCACTTTTGGTAAACTACATGTTAACTAACACATACTGGGAAAGTCAGTTCCCCTCTGATTTCTGTCTCTCCTCAGTGCAAACAGTGGAATAGGATACCAGGGCCCAGTTGATCTCCACAAGTCTTCTCAGCAATAAATGTTTATCAACCTAAGACCATAAATACAGCTTTTTTTGTTTTATTGTTCCCTGTATACATATAGAATAGAACAGTTTCTCTCTCTCTCTTGCAAGGTGCTTCATTTATTTCAACATTTACTAAGAATATTCTGTATGAAAAATGAGGGTGTTGGAAATTAAGGAGGCAAGCATCAAGAGAAAGAAATAATTTTTCCAGTCTCCAATAGCAACACTGCAAAGCAATACGGACACCACTATGTCTGCCTTAATCAATAAGTATGGTGGATAATAAACAAGTATCATGACCCATAGCTTCTTTACAGGGACAGGAAGTGAGCAAAAGATAACCAATTGTAGATGTATCATTTGGCTCTCCTGAATCCTGATAGCCACCAACAGGCTCCTCTAAAACACACAGACATTGCCTACATTCAAGCCAATTAGCCTATTTCAGTTGGAAACAGAAAAACAATGACTGGAGATAAGCTCTGCAGACTAGGGCCATATAAGAACTCAAAGTTCTAAAACTTGTCAGCCAGTGTCTTCTATTCATCTCTCAACTTAATGGGATTACCTGATGGGGCCATAACTGCACTTGTTCTACTTGCAGTTGCAGACCTCAAGATGCTGGGAAGGGGGCATTTTCCACCTGGCAATGCTCTTTGATACAAATCACTCACAAGCAGTATGAGGTCCTCATACCAGGACCAAGACTTTATACTTCCTGTGGTCATGAAAATCATGAGTCAACAGATCACAGACATATTTTGCTATTCACAAGAAAATGTTGCAAGCGCAAACCAGTAACACAGGTAAATGGGCACTGTAAGCAGTCAATCACAAACATACCACACAAAGGTAACAGCAGCAGTGGTGGTGACACAGGGCACTTCCTGATTTGGACGGACTTCCCCCTAATGTTGGAGTTATAATCTTCCTCTCTGATTATTTGCACTGCATCTAAACACTGTCTGTGTGCACAAATCATTATTCCCCACAAGTCCACGTCTGTCACTCAGCTGTGCATGAATGTCGTTTTCACCCAGTCTTCTAATACCAGCTCAGTCAGTTACACAGCGTCTGTTTCCTCCCCATTTTGAATGTCTCTGTTGTTTATTGCTCGGCTCGCAAGAACTTGTCTGAATGGTCTGGGTGCTTTCAGTCGGGTCTTATCAGAGATCATGGTTATTGGAACTCTGTATTTTACAGCTTCCATCTCATTAATGCCAGCACTAATTTGTGGTCCAATCCAATACCACCCCCATAAGATCTGCATGAATACACACTGGATTTCAATCTGCCATTCAACAAGCACGAAGTCCTTTATGTTCATTATTAGCCAATCAAACAGATCCAGATTCTTTTCTCTGCGTTTTTTTCCATAGTGAAATCATTTTTGTTATTATCCAAAGCAGTTGCTTAGTAGGAAATATTCAGGAAGGGGCGGGGGGAAATGATGCCAGTACCAGCCTGTCCTCTGCTTCCTTTTTCTTTACAAACACAACAGCTCCAACCTGGAAACGGATTCAAATTAAGTCATCAACTTTTTGTCAAAATCCTCCTTCCTTAAAATAGCTCTCGCTCAGAACTATCTCATGATAGATTATAAAGCATACTTGGTTTTTTATCGCCCTCCAAGGAGCACAAGGATGGCTGAGATGAAACTAACTCATGCTCTGGCAGAGACACAGACCAGGTTGACAAACCCAAGCAACACACTAGATCAATGCCATGCACGCTGGAGTGACCTCATTCTGATGCCTACCATTTTATTCTCCTGAATGCTAGGGCCTGGGGTCATTATTATGGAATTCTTCTTTGTTCAATTTGCATGGTTAAATGATTTCCCTTTCACATCATTTCAACCCCATGCATCATTACCAAAAGGCCTCCATTCTGTTGTAATGTTCCCCATTTCCTGTTCCAGCAAAGCGCCGCGGTCTTCAAGTTCCTCTCATAATTTTCTGTTCTACAACAAATTTCAATCACAAAATTGGTTCAAGTAGACTTGGCTGCTCAAATTTGGAAATAAATTAAAACTAGGGAGAACACTAGTAAATAAACGGAAATAGCAAATGTTAGGGTGTTCTCAGTCACTGAAAAGGCGCTTCAAGAGGGGGTCATTTTCTGTTCTGTTGTTAATGACCAAAGACAGTAGACCTCAAAAATGTCTCTTTCTTCGTGTAGCAAAGGCCTCTCAGCTACCAGCTTTTCTCCCCTCTCCAGAGTCCTCATTCTTCATGCTGTTGTTCTTCAACAAGTCACCTTGGGGGTGCAGAGGTGAATTTGGAAATCGTTTTGACAGGAGGCAGAAAAAGGAGAAGGGAAAAATAGGCAGTGGCAAAGTACAGTGTAGACTTGGCCAGCCCCACAGAAAGCCTGAGGCAGGAGTACTCCTTCAGGGCTGTCTCCAGTCCAGCCAGAGGGACAGGGCGTTCTCACCCCCTCTCTGGCATTCCATGTGGGCTGTCTCCATGAAGCAATGTTGACTTTGGGCAAGAATGCTAATTCCCAGACAGGGACATCAGCTGACCTTGCAGCCATTAAGAAAATAAATCCTTGGTCATGCAGGTGTTGAGAAAGATGCAGGACAGCAGTCAAGGCACGTGGCAGCCCTTTGTCCTATGGAACATCTGATTGACTACCCTAGACTGAGAAGGAAGGCTCCATGAGAAGAGGTGTGCTAAAGTCACTTCAATTGCTTCTGATGTCCGGCCATGATCAGCGAAACAGATTATTGCTATGCGTTTAAAATATGTGTTCACGCTTGTTTTCACAAGGCATAACCCTCTAACGTGTACCATAGGAAAGAGGGCTGGTTTTTGTCTCCTATCAACTACTTCTGTGCCTTAAAATGGCTTTTAACCTCTGTAAGACCTTGCTTCCTCAGCAGTCAGGCCAGGATGACAATATTTACTGAACCTTCCTTACAGGGCTGTAAGAAGCAGCAGGTACACGTGAAACATTAGATAAACAGTAAAAGCTTATGCAGACAGAATTTATAATATTTGGCAAAGAGAACATACTCAAAAAGTACAGATCAAATGGCTATAAGACTCCGATAATAGCTTTCCCATCTCCCCAGGAATCTATGGCCCCTGGATTCCTTCCAGCACATTGACTGTCTGGGTGCCTCAGTCTAAAAGCTTGGGTATAAACTGAGTGAGATTTAGTGTGATGTGAGGGCACAATCACACATTTGTCCTCTGTTGGAATAAATGACACGGCTGAATGCCCTCTACCCTGACATCATGGCTTAACTCTTCAAAAACCACACATGGTCTCATAGAGCAACTGATATCATTGTGTTTTGCCTTTTAAAAAAAAATAGCTCTCTACCAATTATGTCTAAGCAATTGTACCCGATGGACAACTTGTGTTGAAGTATCTTGAGATACCATCATAGGAAAAGGTCTAAAATCCTTAATCCCGAATCCCCAAACCCAGAAAGCTCTGTTAACTAAATTTCCCCAACCCATTTGGTGGGAAAACCTGAAGCTATATGAGACTGGCAATGAACTTTCCTTTTTGTGTTGTGTTTCACTGAAGAAACGTGACCAATTTTTACTATGAGATGATGTCCTGGCTCCTCACATCCTATACTTTAGTGGTTTTCAACTTTCCTAGTACTGCAACCCTTTATTTAATACCGTTCCTCATAAAATTTTCATTGCTATGGTGTAACTATAGTTTTGCTACTGTTGTGATCATAATGTAAATATCTGTGTTTTCCAATGGTCTTAGGTGACCCCTATGAAAGGGTCATTGGACACCCCTCCCAAAGGGTCCCAACCCACAGCTTGAGAACCAGTGCTCTAGTATAACACCATCCTTGAGGTCTCTCCAACACATGTGCCTTAAGGCTTCACATGAAATACCAGGTGAGTGTGCTGGGTGGTTTTATGTCAACTCAAGGAAGAGTCTCTGGAGAGGAGGGGGCCTCCATTGAGAAGATACCTCCCTAAGATCCAGCTGCATTCTCCTAATTTAGTGAATGATGTGGGGGAGCCCAGCCCATTTTGAGTACCCCCCCTTAGTGGGTGGTCCTGGGTTCTATGGAGAAGCAGGTTGAGCAAGTCGTGGAGAGAGAATCAGTAAGCAGCATTCTTCCATGGCCTCTGAGACAGTTCCTGTCTCCAGGTTCCAGCCCTGCTTGTGTTCCTGTCCTGACTTCCCTCAGAGATGGACCACGGTGTGGACACATAAGCCAAATAAACCCTTTCCTTCCCAGTTCACTTTCAATAAGTGTTTCCTCACAGTAATGGTAGCCCTAAGACAGGAGGCATTGTGCTTTATGTCTGGAACATCCCCAAAGGCTCATGTTTTGAGCATCTCTGATCCTATCTGGGGAGACTGGAGTGAAGATGGATGGAGGTTTCTGTTCCACCTGGTCCTGCAACCAACTGGCCCCAAATAAACACAGGACACTAGATTAATTATTAAACTGTTTGGCCGATGGTGAGGGTTTCTTATTGGCTATCTCTTTCTTAATTATTAACCCATTTCTTTTCATCTATGTATTTACACATGGTCTTATCTTACCAGAAAAGGGTCTGGACCTGTTACTCCTTCCTCTGCTACATGGCATCTCCTTGGCAGCCTCTCTGCATCCTCTCCCCAGCATTCTACTCATCTAGTAACCCTGCCTATTCTTCCTGCCTGGCTACTGGACAATCAATGTTTTATTCATCAATCAATAAGTGAAACATATATACAGAAGAACATCCCCCATCACTGCAGCCTTTAAGAGGCAGGGTTCTACCTTCAGAGTGAGGATACAGCTGCTGCCTCTGGCCTCACTTTCTGCTTCCTGGTGTGCTGACACGTGAGCAGCCTCCACTACATGCCCCCACTGCCATGGTTTGAGTGTCTCAGCCATGTTTTTACCACCATGATTGACTGAAACCCCATGAACTCTGGAACCAAAATAAAAGTTTGTTCTTTTGAATTGTTTCTACCCTGTATTTTGTCACAATGATGCAAAAGCAGCCCGAATGGCAGGGCACGGCAGGTGTCTGAAAACAGCAATGTTTACTAAGGGATTGCTAGTGTCAAGAGTTATGCTAAAGGCTTTTCTGCCATCCCAGGTAATTCTCACATAATCTTACAATATGCAGTCATGCATCTCACTTCACAAATAAAAAAATGAGAGTATGTTAACTGCCCATGCCACTGAGCACATACATGAGAAAACTGGGGTAAGATCATCTTGGTGAATCTGACAGAGCAAGTGACAGGCAGAATCAATGGCCCTGTGAGGCACATACGAAAAATCTGTAGGGCACTGGAGAGATAAATGAGCCCTGGTTGCTCTTCCAGAAGACCCTGGACCAATTACCAGCACCACATGGCAACTTATAACTGCCTGTAACTCCAGTTCCAGGGGATCTGGATTCAGTATGCTGCACAGACATACATGCAGGCAAGACAACTGTGCACATAAAATAAAAATTAACAATTTTTAGAAAGGAAAAAAATCTATAATGACATTAGATATACATTACCCTCACTTAGAGAAACAGGACGAATAAGATCTATGTAACACAAGCAATAAAAGCCCAGATTTTAGGGTTTAAGCTGAAGATTAGAAAAGCAAAGCAGCCAGCCAGTAGCTCTTATCTCTACCTCAGACTGAAAGAGCGGTTCTGTCTCCACGAATCCTCAGCATGGCTAGAGACTGAATTCCTGCACTGAGACCCTGATCCTGTGTTTTATACTTCTCTAGTGCTGGGATCAAAGGTGTGAACTCTGTTTCTCTTTTAGACTGATTCACTCTCCTGTAGCCCTCGATGGCCTTGAACTCACAGAGATCTATCTACCTCTGTCTCCTGGGTCCTGGGATTAAAGGTATGAGCCACCACGGCCTGGCCCCTATGTCTGTGGCTGACTTTGCATTCTGATCTCCAGGTAAGAATTATTAGATCATAAACAATATATCACCACAGATCTATGTAAGTGTGGGGGGCAGAGAGAGGAAGGGAGAATGGGTGTTAGTTTAAGAAACTGGCTCACGAAGTTACAGAGCCTGGCAAGTGTAAAATTTGCAGAATGAAACTGGAAATCCAGGAGAAAGCTGAGACTTCAGCTGGAGTCAGAGCCCTCTGTATGCAGAATTCCCTGTAATCTCTGCTCTCTGGGGAACTTCAGCTGAATGTACAAGTACCACTCACAATCTTACACACTCTACCTATTCAATGTCAACCACATCTAAAACATACTTCCATAAGGACATCTAGACTGGTGTTTTACAAACACCTGGTTACTCCAGCTTAGCTAAACTGGTACATGAAAATGAACAATCATACTATTCTCAGAATAATCACAAATCCAATGACAGCCCGGGAGAGAGCCAGAGGTGACCCTGATCACAGATCTCTTGTCCCTGATTGATGTAGAAAGGGCATGTGAGCAGACACATGTTAAGCGTCTCGCACCTCACCAAAAAAGATTGCATCTGTGGCAGGGTAATAACCTAGGCATGCCTGAGGTCTATGGAGGGGCTACCACCCAGTGCCAGCCAGTGAGGCCCAATTGCTCAGGTTGGTGTGTAGGCAAATTCCAGATCAGCATTTTACCAGGGTCATGTGACAGAAGAAACCATCCAAGCGATCTAAAAAACATTAATTACCCTGAACTCTAACCTAGATGATGAGGGAAGTAAAGGGTGGGAGGGGGTCATGTATTGTAGAGAAAGAAGGATGAGCAGCAGTCAAGGGTATTACATAGCCACGGAATGAGGTAGTGCAAAGTAGAGATGTCAGCTAAAGGGCACAGAGCAGAGCCGTGACTAGGGAAATGCTATCTGTGGTTTGGTAGCTGTGACGAAGATGGAGATGACGATAACAAAGCTGATGTTGGAGAGTCATCAATTGTGGTGACATGTGTTACGGTGCCTGAGAGCTGCTGTTGGCTAAGGTGATGGTCTCACTGAGCCAAGACTGTGGGTGAGCTCCAGCTCCTGGTCCAGTGTCAGTGGTTTTTCCCTATAGCTAGGCTAGTCTGCTTTTTTTCTGTAGGGGACTCATTTTAATTTCCTCAAGTTTCACATTCATAAATTGCCCAAAGAGATAAGGAGATCATAGGATAAAGAGAACATAGCCTGGACATGTCAGCCTGCCTCTGGGTAAGGCTGAAGCCAGCAAAGTTGATGTGTTGGTTGACAACTGTCTTGACGACTTTTGCTTCCCACAAAGACACCTCACTAGGGGTCATTGCAATGCCTCATGGGATACAGGCAGCTCAGGTAAAGTTTTTCAGTGGGAATATTCTGTCTGGAAGAGGCAAGAGGCAGAATGGGGACAGGCTAGGAAATGTGGCATTATGTGCCATACCATATAAGTCTCTGCAGGTTGTGTTCAATACACATTCACAGTATAGACATTCCAGACATGGATTTTTTTATTACAAGTTTCTGAAGATGACAATTAAATATTTTGTTCTGATTACTGGTATGCTTTGTCAAGTATCTGGCAGAAATAAAATCACCTGAGGGAAAAGGTGGATATTATTATTATTATTATTATTATTATTATTATTATTATTCATTATTAATATAAACATGTCACATAGGCCAGCAGTAGCCCTCAGAGTCATGGTGTCAGTTGCTGTCTTTTTGTTTTATTTTGTTTGTTTGTTTGTTTGTTTGTTTTGAGACAGTTTCTCTGTGTAGTTGTGACTGTCCTGGAACTCACTCTATAGACCAGGCTAACCTCAAACTCACAGTGATCCAACTGCCTCTGCATCCTGAGTGTTAGGATTAAAGGCATGTACCACCACCACACCCCTCAGTGTTGTGTGTTACTTTGATTTCAAAATAAAGCTTGCTTTGAGTCAGAGGATGGAGCTAGTCACTACCGGACCAAAATTAACCATAGAGGTTTGGAGGACTGTGGACAGATAGGAAACAGGAAGTAGTTAGGCGGGGCTAAGAGAGAATCTGAGCCCTTTTTGGAGGAAGAAAAGGAGGAAGTAGGAAGTCACTGTTCAGTCACTAATGGCTGCTTCCCTGCTTCCTTGATCATT
Organism: Cricetiscus sungorus; assembly: GCA_030556225.1. NCBI lineage: Eukaryota > Metazoa > Chordata > Mammalia > Rodentia > Cricetidae > Cricetiscus > Cricetiscus sungorus. Next base: position 30,631,611 of record JANBXA010000734.1, read on the forward strand.
CAGGTTTTTACCCCAATATCTGACTCCCGATTTTTTTTTTTTAATTGACAAAGAATACTTAGAGAAACGCTTCAACTCAGTCAGTTGCTGTCTTTTATGGCATCTCTTGTCGTTGTCAATACACAACCTTAGATAATAATTAGGATTTCAGTTGAAGAAAAGCTCAGAGAAGTCAATACGTGAATTGTCAATCATTTTAGCAGAGCTAAAATGTTTATCCAGATCAGCCAGTTCCATGACCTCATGCTTTCCATCTTCTCCACGTTGCTTCCCCTAAGAATCCTTGGGTGGAAGATGCACTCATGTACACTCCGTGCTTTTACTGCTGTGAACACTCTCCAAGATGCCTTCACGCACAACAGCAGAAAGGTCAGCTGTGCTCACGACGAGGAAACCGCTGAACAGGCTGCCTGTGGACTGCCTCTTCCTCCCCTTCCTCGCTCCACACCTCACCATTAACTTTCCTCATACCCACTTTTCCTGGGCATAAACATATGTCTGTCTCCTGCCTAGAACATTCTTTGTATGCCTTTAGCACAATCATCATCGAAGATCATTTACAAAGTAAATAAGGTAGCAATCATCTGGGAATACATCAGTGTCCCCCAAAACAAATAAACAGAGAAGCAAGTTAGGAGCCAAGCAACAGCTTCATCTCCTTGAATAAATTTCAAACTCTTCCTGTTGGTGCATGCAGTTTTCATTTGGTTGACTTATGAATTTCACCCTAAAGATTAATCTGGCCCACTATAAAGAGCATAAGAATTAATATTCAGCCAAGATATGAATCTTTCTTCATTTTCGTTTTAGTGGAAATCAATTTGTTAAACTACTGTTGAGTGCAATTTGTTAGTCGCTCACTCCCACTTTTCTGCTCTAGTTGAGGTATTTGAAAACATCTGTGTGGACACTTTCCGTCAATACTCCCTGATTTACACTGCCGGCTTACGGTAACTGCCATCTCTTAAAGCATTATGAATTAAGCCTTGTGAGACTAGATTTTATTGGTCTTATGCAACAGAGAAGAGATCAATTTTTTTTAAGCTCACAGTAAGTTTTGTCTCTAGAGGGTGGAATATAGAAATGTACTCTAGATGGAAAGCATACTACCAAAAACCTGGGTGTGGCCTCTATCAGAACTTACATTAATGATGACAAATGCTGACATAAACAATAGGGGGGAGGGATAGTTCATTTTATCTCATTATTCAGGCCACAGCAGCAAAGGCAAGGCAGCTCACAACACACAGCCAAGAAGCAAAGAGAGAGAAAAGAGGGGGTCCCAGGAGAAGAGAAAACTCCCAGGGACACATCTGCCACACTCTGGTGATCTACTCCCTATTCCTAGGCTCTGCACCCTAAAGATTGCAGAAATTTCCAAGATAGTATCACCAACTGGGGTCCTCTGACTTTCACATAAAAACCTATCGGGGATATTTCATGTTCAAACAAGCCCATAGCCCTCTTAATGTTATCTCACCTGATTGACAGGTATTTTCCACAATGGTCATTACTGCACCATCCCTGAACCAGATCCTAAACTCACTCTCCACCCTACTCTTTCTCTTCTCCTTCTTCCCTCCCCCTGCCCACAAGGGCTGATAGCACAGAGTACCACAAACAACAGCCTCAGAGTAGCTTGAACAGAGAGGTGTATTATCTCTTAGTTCTAAGGGTTTGAGTTAAAAACAGGATGTCTGAAATGGTCTTCTCCCTAAGGGTGCCAGGGGCTACCAGGCACAGTCCTCCCTCTAGGTTCTGGAGGCTTTCTGGCAATCTTTGGTGACCTTTGGCTTATGGTCACATCATCCCCAGTCCTCCCTTTACGTTCATATGGCATTCTCGATGATTGTACAGCCGTACCAACATTTCCCTGTTTTATAAGAAGGCCAGTTGTAATAATCTATTTCTGCTCTAGTGAAATATCCAAGGCATGGTAACTTTACAAGGAAAATGGGCTAAGTTAGCTCACAATTCTGAAAGCCCAAAGGACTTGGCTAAATCTAGTGAAGCCCTTCATGGCTGTCTTGCCTAGTACCTAAGACAATGTTAAGAGCAACTGATGTAGGAGAAAAGACCACATCACAAAACCCAACCCAAGGAAACTACTCAGGGCTCATGCTTACTCTTAAGGCCTAGGATCCCCCACAGGCTCCATCCATCTGTCTCACTAAGCCCCATCTCCTAAAGTTCCCAAGTTTCACACCACCACACTCCACACTAAACTTACCACATAAGAAACTTTGGAGGGCACACTATCCAAACCTACCACTCCCTTTGATAGATTTGGAATGTGCCATCTCCCACTGTGACTTGGTCTTAACTAATTACACTGACAGAACTGTTTTCAAAGGAGTCCTAAAGGAGGTCTCACCCTGAAGTTCTGGGCATGGTGATTTTAATATGCAAGCTTGGGAAGCACAATCCAAGCCCATGATCCTTCAATGTGTGCATGTCCCACTGTCTCCCCCTTAGACATGAAACTAATACATTAACAATGCCTATTCAGGCTTGTTCTTCCCTTTCAAATTCTCACTGGAGTTGTCTTGCTTTCTTTCTCAATTTATCCTTGAACTCTCCGCTCTCTCTAGTGCTGAGCTTAAATCCAGAGCCCTGAGTGTGGCTCTACCCCAGTTCCCCAGCCTGGCACTGAATGTGCTTATCAAGATTGTCAATAACTGCTACTTTACACATTACCTTAGTCTTCAAACCTTTAGAAACCAAATCCACTCCTTCTTCAGAAAGCTTCCTCTCTTGGTGTCATTTTCATTCTCTTGAGCCTCTCTTCCTGTTTCTAGGTTGCTCTGCAGCATCCTCTGATGACTGTCTGGGATTCTGTCATGTACCACTGCTTTTCATTTGCCCACACTCATGCTCAACCACCATCCTCACACTGATACCCAGAGTCTGATGTCCATATCTATCTATCTATCTATCTGTCTGTCTGTCTGTCTGTCTGTCTGTCTATCATCTATCTAGTAATTGACAGTCATGCTAAGAACATTCAGTGCCAGTCAAGGGAGCTGAGGTAGAGACTTGACATCTAACATAAAATCCAAGGTACCTAAAATGAAACTTCATTCTTCTATGTCCTTTACATTTAAGAATGGCCACCACTAACCTAGACTCCACCAGCAGAAATAATGGTCACCATGCCTTCTCAGCCCCCTGACCCTAAACAGAAAGTCACACCTAAGTCTAACATCTTTTCTAATAAAAGGCTTTGGGAACACAATAGAAAAGGGAAAAGGATAACAGAACTTGGGAAACTGGTAAGATAGCTTCATTGGTAAAGTGCTTGTCCAACAGGCATGACCTGAGTTTGACCCCTAGAGCCCACACCAAAAGGGTAAAGAGCTGCTCAGGGTGATGTGTGTTTATAATCCCAGTCCTGAGCAGGCAAAGACAAGCAGATCCCTGGATTTGATGACCAGCCAGACAAACCTCCTTAGTGAGAGACCTTGTCTCAAAAAAAACAGAGCCAGAATCTAAGGAACAGCACCCAAGGTTATCCTCTGGGCTCCACATGAATGCATACACACATATACACCCATATGTTCACATGTTCCTACACTGTGTGTACCTTGGCATGTGCACCATGCAGGAGAGCACACACACACACACACACACACACACACACACACACACACACACAGGAAAGGTCTTGGAATCCAAGGCACATTTTAGAACAGGGCTTGGAGAGGACTCTGAATAAGTTAAAGTCTGGGCTATTCATACAAAGTGTCCTAGTTTCTTTTCTGTTGCTCCAATAAAACCCACGTCAGTGGACAAATAGAGGACAAAAGTGTTTATTTCAGCTTAAATTCCAGCTATAGCCCACTACTGTGGGGAAGTCAAGGCAAGAACTTTGAACAGTTGCATGACACCTACAGTCAGGAGTGGAGAAAACTGGCTGTAAGCATGCTGGCTTGCTTGCTTGTGCTTGGCTGTATTTCCCCTCCCTGGCTGGGGAGTAGTGCCACCCACAGCGGGCTGTGTCTCCTACATCAATAAACTTAAGTAAACACACCCCCAAGACACGTGCCCCTCCCTGATCAACCCAATGTGGATCATCGCTCCTTGGGTTTCCTTTTTGAGGTGATTATTAGGTAGTATAGACAATGGAGACTAATCATTACACAGGCCTAACAATACATTAAAATTGCTCATGGCTATAGGAGGCCCAAAAGGCAATGTTTCTTCCTAACTTTTAGGGCCCCACCTTGTGTGCTGGTAATCCCAGAACAGACTAAGAAAAAAAAAAGTACAGAACAGGAATCCTACCTCTGCCCAGTGCCTGGTCCCCAAGCCTCTGCACCTCTCCCCTGGAGCCAGGGAACACACCTCTGTGAAGCAAATCAAATGCCAGCAATGCTATGGTCCTTTTAAAAATCAGAAGGGAAGAATTTAGCCTGGGTTATACTAAGAAAAACCCAGCCTGGATTATACTGGCCAATATAACAGCCCAAGTGGCAATTGTACATTTTTGGCCTATTCAACTTCCTATTCTGATTCCTTTCTCTAGCTACCTCTAGTTACAAAGAAGAAAGAGGTAAATTAGTTCACATTGCTATGCCAAAGAGTGACCATTTAACTGGGTAACCATCCAAGGAAAATTTACTTCCAATTTGTCAAAAAACAAAGAGAACATCTTTTTTTTTTTAACTGAATCTTCTCTTTAAAAATGTGTAAAGAGAACATATATAGAAGTTTCTGAGACCATTGAAACACTTAGTGACAGAAATAAAAAAAAAATTACCTATAATGTCAGGGAAAACCACTACAAATACCTTGTTTTTTTTAGTACTCATATGTGTATGTGTGTGTATCAATATTATTTTAAAGTTTTATAGATATATAATCAAAATTATGATAGTCTTTGGTTACTTATAATTTTATGTATAATGAGTAAATTCCTATAACATTAAATAGCTTGATTATTAATTCCATAACTAATTATCTCTGCATAAATATTTTGTCTATATTTCCAATTATTTATTTTGTATAAATACTTTTAAGTCCCATCCCCAGGGCCACAGCTTAAAAAGAACCTGACACCACAGCTCTTCTGCTGGTGTCTGCAAAGTGGATAAGCCCAAACTTAACGAAAGAACTGAAAAAGGTGTATTGCTTACAGCCCTGGGGACATTCCCAGTGCAGTACCCCCTCCCCAGCAAACAAAGGGGAGCAAGTGCACTTTAATGCAGGAAGGGCTCCTAAGTCACCGCAAGACAGATGAGTTCTTGAGGTGCATTCTTTTGGTTTGTTCTTTTTAACAAGTCATTAGTACATATCCATACACACATGTGGCATTAATATGGAGGTCAGAGAACAACTCGCAGCAATCGGTTCTCTCCATCCATCATGTAGGTTCTGGGGACCGAACTCAAGACAGTCAGGCTTGGCAGCAAGCACTTCTATCTACTGAGCCATTTCACTGGCTTGGCAGTGTATTCTTGGGCTTGTCCAGTTGAAAGCCACAATTCTTCATACGCTGCATGTTCAAAAACTGGTAGATGTGAAGTCTTCTGGACAGAAAATTTTACGTTATGATCTGTGAAGTTTAGTCTAGACCAACCCAAGGGATTACGAAACAAAAAGCAATATTAGAGGGATAGTAATAGTCACTTGGGTGTGTCGCAGTCTTCAGACACAGGTGAGTATTCTTGGATGTACCTACCTAAGGACCAACAAGTCAACTCTTTCAGAAGCGTTAGACATTTTTAGATTGTGCTCTATGTTAGAAGGAAGCTTGCTTCGTGACCTTGTGGTCTTAATCATCATCAGAGGCCTGATTCCTGCCCAGTCACCGTTTTAATATCTGTAACCTCATTGTCTTTTAAACATCTGCTGGGCTGGCTTCACTTAGGTAAAACTGTTGATTACTCTTGCTTGTCAGATGAAGGGAGAGCAACAGAGGGAGGCAGAGAAAGGGGGAGAGGTCAAGGAAGGATGCTAAACAAACTGACCCCACAGCAGGGTCAGCCCAACTCAGCCTGAGTTTTCAGCAACAGGAGAATGTCAAATTCCATCAGTGTTCGTTGACTGCACTGGAACCCAAGTACATTTATTCGTGTCATGTCTGGTTCTTCCCATTTAGTGTCAATATATAATTTTAGTCAATATTATATTTTATACTTTAAGATTTAAAGAATGTAGGCAATGCTATTATGTGTTTGTAACTAGAGGTAAGTTTATTAGTTTAATGGTAAAGCTTTCGTCTAGCATGTGTAAGTCCCTGGGGTCCAATCACCAGCATCTGCCAAAAGGAAGAAGAGAGCATGTGAAATTCTTCTCTGCCACGAAGACCCTCACACCCTGAAGTCTTTCCTAGACAAAGGACCCTTCCCATTCTAGGAGCTGACTTCCTTTTAACAGCCACAAAATGGAGGTGCAGCTTTGTTGGAGAAATTGTGTCACTGTGTGGGTGGGCTTTGAGGTCTCATATGTGCTCAAGCCACACGCAGTGTCAGTTCACTTCCTGTTGTCTGCAAGATGTAGAACTCTCAGCTCCTTCTCCAGCACCGTGTCTGCCTGTATGCTGCCATGTCCCACCATGATAATAGACTAAACCTCTGAAAATGTAAGTGAGCCACCCCAATTAAATGTTTTCCTTTAAAAGAGTTACTGTGGGACTGGAGAGATGGCTCAGCAGTTAAGAGAACTGACTGTTCTTCCAGAGAACCGGGGTTCAATTCACAGCAACCACATGGCAGCTAACAACTGTCTATAACTCCAAGATCTGACACCCTTATGCACAGAGGCATACATGCAGGCAAAACACCAATGCACATAAATGAAAACAAATAAGTTATTAAAAGAACAAGAGTTGGTGTGGTCATGGTGTCTCTTCACAGGAATAAAAAGGCAAAAACTGAGCTAAGACAAGATGGGTGATGACAGACCACTCCAGGCTCAGCTCTGCCTCTTCTTCACTTTTCAATGCTATACAACTTTGATCTCTGTGGAATGAGTAAAGCAATACCAAGCTTTGGGATAGCTTGGGACTTAAGGGGTGAATGGAGAAAGGAGTATAGCTCAGTAGTGAGCATTTTTCTGGCATACATGAGACCCTGGGTCTATCCCCAGCACCATAAAAATAAACTGAAAAAGAGATAAATTGAGTGGATGAAAGCAAAAGCCTTACTTAGAACCAAGCAGGAAGTGGGGCCTGAAAGTAAATGTATAGGCCACTTAAGTCTTTTTATTCTTTTTTGAGTGTACATGTGTGCACACCTGTGCGTATTGTGGTGTGTTGTGTATGCATGCATGTGTTTGATGTGTATGAGCACATAAGTATGAGTAGGTATACATGTATATGCGATGTGTGTGTGTAGTGTGTGTTTGTGTGTTTTATGTATTTGGGCACACAAATATGAGTAGGAGCACATGTACATAGTGTGTGTGTGTGTGTGTGTGTGTGTGTGTGTGTGTGTGTGTGTGTGTGTGTGTGTGTGTGTGTGTGTGTGTGTGAAGGCCTGAGGCCACACCATTTCCCTTAATTGCTCTCCACCTCATTCACTAAGGCAGAGCCTCTCAACTGAATGAAGCCTGAGCTCTCTGATACGAGCTGTCTGCCTAAACAGCTTGCTCTGGGGTTCCCATCTCTGTCTTCCCACTGTTGGGATTCCAGTCAGACTGCCACACCCACTCAGGATTTCCCTGGGCTCCAGGGACCCCAACTCTGGTCCTTATGCTCGTCCAGCAAGTGTTTTGCCCCCTAAGGATCTCCCCCAGCTTTCTAATGAGGCTCCAAGTGTTAAAGGAATTATCTTTTTAAATAAAATCACATTCATTTGAAACCATGAAGCTCGAATATAGTTGTTATTTAGTAAATATAAGACCACAATAAAGCAGTATCTTTTCAGGATAAGAGCTGAAATTTTCTAACAGTGGTATTTAAAACATCAGTCATTAGGCATCCCCCCTCCTTGTGTTTATAATGCGAAGGAGAAGCAAAAAGGACAAGTTTTATTTGCAACCTGTGGTATGTTTTCAATCCTGCACTCCGTACTCTCCTTGATCACAATACCAGTTCCTAAAGATGAGTCACACACATACACAGACACAGAGAGATGTACACACTCACAAGCATATACATACATACACACATACATACACACATACATACACACACATATACATACATACATACATACATACAGTAACACACAAACATACACAAACACAGACATACACTCACTCACACATATACATCCATGCACACAGAAAGATATGTACATATGCACACTCGAGCAACATGTACACACACATACTCTCTCTCTCTCTCTCTCTCTCTCTCTCTCTCTCTCTCTCTCTCTCTCTCTCTCTCTCTCTCTCTCTCTCTCCCCTCTGCTGCATTCTGGTTTTGCTTTTGAGACAGGTTCCTACTATGTATCCAGGCAACCCTTTAACTCACCATGTAATCCAGGCTGACCTCAAACTCCAGATCCTCTTGCCTCAACCTCCCAAGCACTAGGATGACAGGTATGTGTCACTACGTGTGGCCAACATGCCACCCTGTTAGATGAATTACTATTCTCACACAATTGATAGTGTTACGAAATCCTCTCTGTAACCTTTACCTGCCTTGCCCTGTTAGTGACACAAAGAAATCAGCCAGTGATCTCCAATGGCAATGGTGATTTACTGAAGTTAGGGATGCTAGCCAGTTAGCAATGCTCACATTTTCCCACTAGAGCACAATATATGGGATATTCATTTCCTATCACTTTCCACTCATTGATATAAACATCACGTAAAAGAGGAATTTTAATTAGTTATTAAGCCAATGGGAATCTTAAAAAAAAAAAAAAAGAAGAAGAAAAAAAAAAAGAAAAAGAGAAGTTATCCAGAAACTAATATGTGAATTAGATGAAAGTGAAGCTGCCTACATTAATACAGGTGAGAAAATGGTAACCCTGCACAACCACCCCAGCCTACCAACCGGGGTCACTGCCACTCCTGCCAGCCTTGAATAAAACATACATCAGAGGCTGTCACAGTTCAGCAGAGCCCTTCAACCACCGATTGCACGAGATTAAAACTCCATTCTGAGGGGCTGGAGAGATGATGGTCCGGGGGTTAAAAGCGCTTGCTGCTCCTGCAGAGGACCTGGGTTCAGTACCCAGCACCTACAGGGCAGCTAACTAACAACTGTCTCTAACTCCAGTTCCAAGGGATCTGACTCCCTCTTCTGGCCTCCAAAGGCAAAAGGCTCATACATAAAGTAAAAATTAAAATAAAAAGCTCAGCATTCACACCTTGTCCAGATTATTTCTGTCATACCTGTCCCACGCCTGTCCATCTTTGCTGTCACAGTCACTTTTTCTTCCTACCTTCTGCCAGGCTATTTAACAGTCTGGGTGAAATACCCCATGACTGCTACAGTCCTTGGCATTCCTCAAAGAGCACAGGTATCTCTCCAGCTAAACAGTCTTCCCTCACAAAGCCACATTGCTTCTCATACTTCGTTCAAGTCTCTATTGAGGTGCTATCTCTTCAGTCTCCCTGGCTGCCCTGTGTAAGCCTGGATGCTTCCATCCCCCTTATTCTCTCTCCATGTCCTCGTTGGTGTTTGTTTATCAATTTGATGAAAGTTGGAGTTATCATAGAAGAGGGAATCACAGTTAAAATAATACGTCCATAAGATTAGCCTGAATGCAGGACTGTGGAGTATTTTTTTAATTCTTTTATTATTATTTATTTACATGGACATGTGTGTATCTCTGTGTATATGCATGTACCTGAGGTTAGGGTCAACCCCCCAGAGCCAGAGTTACAATCAGCTTCAAGCTGCCTGATGTGGATGCTAGGAATTGAACTCAGGTCCTCTGCAAGAACAATACATGTTCTTAACCACTGAAACATCTCTCCAGCCCTGTGAAACATTTTAATTAAAGACTGGTGTGTCAGTTCAAGGCCAGCCTGATCTACAAGAGCTAGTTCCAGGACAGCTAGGACTATACAGAAAAACCCTGTCTTAAAAACATATATATATATTTAAACTATAGTTTAAATGTACCAGGCATGGTGGTGCATGTCTTCATACCCTGTCTCAAAATACCAATTTATAGCATGCCTTCATTCCCAGCACTTGAGAAGCAGAGGCAGGTGGATCTCTATGAGTTTGAGGACAGCCTGATCTACAAAGAGAATTTTAGGACTGTTACACGGGAAACCCTCTCTTGAAAAACAAAGCAAACAAAACAAAACAACAAACAAAAACACAGCAAAAATTAAAAAAATAAAGGTTCAAATATTTGTGCCTATTCTGAAGCTGCACGCCCAGGCCTAGCATGCAGCTCTCCATCTGGAAATTCTAGTTACATCTCTCCGAGACATTCTCTCTTCCACCTGTGCAGGGTTTCCCTCTCATATGTACTTAGTGGCTTTCTGTGGGCTAGCCTGGTCTGTCACCAGCAGCATGAAACTGGTCCACTTTGAAAATACACCTAAATGTTTTCTCTCCTTTGTGGTTCTAGATTTTATCCAGATGTAAAATCATGTGTGCGTACATGGCATGAATGTGGAGTGAAACTTCGTAGGGAACAAAGGAGGCTAAAAGGAGAGGTGAACAGGCAAGAAAAGAGGAGAGGAGACATGTGCTAAGCATACAATATATACGTATGTCAGTTTTTAATTTACAAAAGGAAAATACACCTTACCTTAAAAACATGAAACACTTATTAAGCAAAGGACTGCAGTTGGCAAATGATTTAAATTCACAAAACAATGGAGCCAGACACCACAATGCTTATGTCTATAACCCACGCACCACTTGGGAGAGTAAAGGGGTAGACTCTTGGGTTCAGTACTAGCCTTTTCTACATAGCACGGCAACACTATCACAACACAGAGAGGAGAGAGAGAGAGAGAGAGAGAGAGAGAGAGAGAGAGAGAGAGAGAGAGAGAGAGAGAGAGAGAGAGAGAGAGAGAACAGATATAGATAGACCTACATACACAGCACAACAAGACTGTCACAAAATACACACCTAGAGCGTGGTGGTGGCACAAGCATTTAATCCCAGGACTCAAGAGGCAGAGGCAGGCAGATAGATCTTTGTGAGTTTGAGGCCAGCTTTGTCTACAGATGGAGTTCCAGGATAGCCAGAGCTGTTACATAGAGAAACCCTGTCTCAAAAACACACACACACACACACACACACACACACACACACACACACACACACACGATGGATGATAGACAGACAGACCTACATATATAGCACAGCAAGACCCTGTCACAAAAGAAAAAAAGATTAGATGGATGGATAGATAGATAGATAGATAGATGATAGAAGATAGATAGATGATAGTAGATAGATAGATAGATAGATAGATAGATAGATAGATAGATAGAGGAGAGAGAGTATGGGAAGAGAGAGGGAAAGACATAGATCAGAAACCTAAATCCCTCAGCTGAGAGAGTCTTGCCATTCTCTTAACACAGTTTTGTCAGAGCAGGAAACAGGCCCCAAGAAGTGACGTGAGCTATTCTGGACATTACTTCAGCTCATGACTGAAACTGAAGCATACCCTGCTGGAGCTCTCTGTTCTAATTCACAGTTTGGGTCATCTTAAAAGAGTGGGTGATTCTGCCTGCCTGGAGCACTCTTTTCTGAATGGCCACAGTCTCTCCTGTCAGTTCCTCAGAGATGCTGTCCCTGCCTCCTTTCTCCCAGCCCAGGAGACTTCCACTGTCCCCACCCCCACACAGGCTTGGTGAGCCTGAACTTTGCCTTTACTACTCTTCATTCCCTGGAACCACTGTGTATCTTTATCTGGCTGTCTCCCCTACTAGACTATAAGCAAGCTCTAGACGGGTAGGAACCACGCTTCATGGCTTACTGTTGTATTCCCACCCTCTAACATGAAGTTAATGCTCAATCTGAAAACTAAAGAAGCCAATGAGTGAATCAAGTGAACCATGTGCTGATACCACCATAAGCACTGTGTGTGTGTGCACGTGCATGCGTGTGCACACATGCCCTTGTATGCACATGTGGTACCAGAGCAAGGTATCAGGTATTTCCCTCTTTCACTCTCCACCTTAATCTCTTGAAACAGAGTCACCAAATCAGGAACTTGCCAGTGGGCTGGCCAGCCAGCAAACTCTTGGGATCCATTCCTCAGTGCTGGGGTCATAGGCTTATGCACTCATGCCCAGCTTTTTATGTAGGTGCTGGGGATTTAAAATCTGGTCCTCATAAATGAAAAGCATGTGCTCCTACCCTCAGAACCTTCTCACCAACTCCCACCATGGCTGTTTGTAAAAGACAAGGTTTATTAAGGTATAATAGTGTCCCTTACACAAGATAAAAACAGCGACTCTTTGGAGCAAGGTGTGATCATGTTCCCAGCCCAGGCTTCCTCACCCTGTCATTCAAATTCTTGCAGTAGCACTTACTGGGTCAGGAAGCCTATAGGTCTCAGGCATGAGGTCCGAGATAAACTGACCTTGAGATTTCTAAATCAATAGGAATAACAAAAATAGGCCAACTGTCATTCCAAAGTTTCAACCAGACTGTAAATAAACAAAACAGCAAACACCCAAGAAATAAAGAAAAAACAAAAACAAAAACAAAAACAAAAAACCAAAAAACAAAAACAAAAAACAAAAAAACCCAAGCAATGCTTGTCAATGTCCAGAGGCACTAAGCCATCTCCCTACATGTCACTTCTTCCTGGCACCAGGACAGCCTTGGGAGAATCAAAAAGCAGCGATACAGACATAGAAACTGTGACAGTTCCCAATGTGTTTGACCACCAATGAGGGTGGTCCTTGTCACAGATCTCAGCCAAGAGGGGGGTCAAAGCAAAAAGAGCATAGCAGCCAGTAAAGTGTCTACCGCTGGCATGGGAACCACAGTGCTCGTGTTGGAGAATTGAAGGAATATTTGTTAGAGTTGTTTCAGGGCCAATGAGGACACAAACATGAAATCTGCATTTCTAATGCTTGACTTCCCTTGTATCTGTGAGGTAGTGATTGGCAACTTTTAGATAATGGCATACACTAACTCCAAGAGGAGTAAAAGAATGGGAAATTCAGAACATGAGTGCAGTGAGGGAATCTGAATCTGGACAGTTTAATTTAAAAAAAAAAAAAAAAAAAAATGCCCTCCTTGGAGACAGAGATCGCATGAGAACTACCACCATAGCCTCCAGGGGCTCCAAGTGTAAAAAATAGTAAGAACTGAAAAATGAATGCCATGACAGCAGGCAACAGGCCTGACAGTGGCCAGCACCACCACACGCCTGGAAGTTTCCCAGTCCTTGCTTAATCTCCTGGGAAAACTTTTCTCCACAGAAATACATATTTAAGACCACAACAAGGATGAAGACTCAGGCAGATTTTATGTTCCAGCCACTTTACAAAAGGCCAGTATTTATATAGGAAGGGTTCCCTGGTCATGGTCATTTGACCCTGAAGGAAATTGCTTCTGGTTCATTCGTTTCAACAAATATTTACCAAGTAAGGGAGTGTTCTAGGTGCTTGGGCTTCTGCAACAATCAAAACCCCATGTGCTTTCCTAGAGTTCACAGGCTAGGGAGGAGCGGCAGATAATCCACAAGGATTCTAAGAAAGTGATGAAAGCAGGGAGGAGGTTTGGGCAGTTAGGGCTGCCTCAGGGATGTCTCACTGAGAAGGCAGTCTCCTCCTGGGGCATGCTTACACCGAGCACCTATCCACAGACTGGACACACTAGACAAGGGACTGGAGTGACGCAGAGTCCCACACAGATGGAACAGCAAGCGGAGATCACGAATCCCTCGATTTTTCTGGAAACAGCCACACATGATGGTACATGATGAGGACAGAAGGTGAGATCAAGGGCAGACAGAAATGTGCTCGTGCTGTGTAGGATGTGTAGGATGTGGCCTGAGTAAGAAGGGAAACCACCATATTTGATCAGAGAAGGGACATGACCCAAGGCACTTTTATTAAACTCTGGTGTCCTGAAAGTCATGAAATGAAGATGATGACTTCCAAAAAGAGAGCCAGGCGTGGTGGCATCTACCTTTAATCCCAGCACTTGGGAGACAGAGGCATGCAGATTTCAATGAAAATTGGTCTACATAGTGAGTTCCCGGACAGCCAAGGCTACATAGTGAGACCCTGGGTCAAGAAAGAAAGGAAAAAGAAAGGAAGAGAGGGAGGGAGGGAGGGAGGGAGGGAGGGAGGGAGGGAGGAGGGAGGGGGGAAGGAAGAAAGAAAGAAAGGAAAAAAGAAAGAAAGAAAGAAAGAAAGAAAGAAAGAAAGAAAGAAAGAAAGAAAGAGCAACTTACCTTTGAGTTCCCAATGAAGTTGTCAGAGCTGAGCTGAGAGGTCGTTCCCCAAAACTGCACAAACAGCATTTCTGTCACTTAAATCTACTACAGAGATGGCCAGACAGCACAGGCTAAAATGAGTGTTCTTCCCAAAGTGAAGTCGCACAAGGATCTTAGGAACTACAGATCCTGGACCATACTCAGAAATCAATTGTAGTCCAGTTGGAGGTTTGGGAGAGCAAAACATGAAGAGAGAGGAAATAAATGACAGAAGGCTTAATGATTCCTAAGATTAATCATCCTATCAGGACACAGACAGGGCCAGCCTGAGCTATAGAATAGGCCCTTCTCTCAAAAAAACAAAAGTCCAGGTAAAAGTCCACAAAGCTACAAACTAAAACCATCAGAGGTGTCTGCCATAGAAGATGAAGAAGAAATTAGGAAGAGTTTCCATGGATGGGAGGGTCAGAGGAAGCACATAAGTGTCAGGGAGTGTGGCCTGAGGTGGCTGCTGCTGCTGCTGCTGTTGCTGGTGGTGGTGGTGGTGGTTTCCTGGGCTGACAATGTAAATAAAACATCTCTCATCACTCAAAAAGACCAGCGCCCTGACCACACCCCTAAACCTGCTGCCATTTTTAGGAAGAAAGGACAAAAGGGTGGGGGAGGCTTTAGGCAAGCTGTATGATAGAATTCCTTACTTGCTAAACATTTAAACACACATATGAAAAAAAGAAAGACAGAAAGGAAGAGAGAGAGAATGAAAGAAAGGGAGGGAAGGAGGGAGGGAGAGAAGGAGGAAGGGAGGGTGGAAGGAAAGGTGGAAGGAAGGAAGGAAGGAAGGAAGGAAGGAAGGAAGGAAGGAAGGAAGAAACAGCAAGACGAATATAAGTCTGTGTTGTTTGTCACCATCTGAGGATAGTAGTATTATGGGTAATATTTCTGATGTTAACTGCATTTTTCTTTTTGCCTTTTCCACAATGAACTTTGGCTATTTAAGGCTCCTTTTTAAGGTAGGGAAGTATATAAAATGGTAGAGGGACTTCAAAGACAAACCATCCACTTTTCAGAAAGGTCCTTCATGATGTAGACTGCACACTCCTGGACATGCCTGGAAGCAGCTCCTGGACCACTGTTCAGGCGTGCAACCTGCCTTGGGTTTTGGAATACATGGCAGCCAGACAGCACATCACTCAAACCCTAAGTGGACTGGTTTGAGCATAGCCCGGGCCTTGGGGATCAAAATGTATCTTCTAATCTCCTTAACAAAATGTGCTAAGCCCTCTACTCTATCATAAACTACCAATAAAACTGTTTCAAGTCTGCCTACCTTTCTGCCATCCTATGTTCTCTTCCTACAGGAAACCCAACTAATACAGGTGAATTCACTGAGGGCACTTCTTACCAAGTTCCCAGCTCTAAAATCAACTATCGATCTACACTGTTTTGTCATACAGAAGTCTACCCAGTTTGCCTTGCGTTCAGCCTCATGCTGCTCTCCCTGTAGTGAATTCATCTTGCCTGCCTGCTGAAAGGCCTGGGATATACATTAACGAAGCATCAAATGAAGGTAAACCTTTTATCAGTCCAGGGCTGCCTTAGACTTCATCTCATACAGCACCGATGGTTGCTAGACAGACTCACGGAATTCCCTAGCAACTGAACATAAATAAAGAAATGAGCTCTGGGAACGGAGCACTGGGCAACTATGGGTTGGGGAGGGAGGGAGTTCACAGCTCAGAGGACAAGAGCATTTTCTGTGCTACCTCAAAGACCCTGGCACCTGACAGAAGAGCAATGTGACAAATATGCAGAGTGTCGTCTCTCACCATAGGAATTACCAAAGAAGCTAAAAACAGCAACATGCACTGCATAATCTGTAACCTCGGGGGACGGGGAAACAGAATCGCTGTGTCAATCTCATTTCCTTGTTAGGCGTATTATCATAAGTGGGGGCCTCTCGTTCTCAGCACCACACTTCACTAACGTTTACTGGGCTCGGGCTTTTGAAATATTCAATTCCATAGTAATTTTATTTTTTGCTTTTGATCTTTACTGTTTTACTCATTTATCCATAAACATGAGCTAACTGAACCAATTTTAAATTAAATAGCTAAGGTTAAAGCCTCAGGCCATCCATATGGGATTAAACCAGCAGTTCAAAAAGTACCTTACTGTGGACCTGAGGAACGACAGATGTTGGTCTCCATCTTTTGGGTACCTGGGCGTGGTGATCTGTGCCTTCATTTATCTTGCTCCTCCAATTTAGGGAAGGCAACTTATGGAATATGCCTGTGTTTTCCTGGGAGGGAACAGCAGACGGCAGAGGACGTCTCCTAATGTTAACTTTGTAAGTCCTTGGCTCTTGTCAAAACATTATCCTACAGGACACTTCTGTAGAGGGGACTTGTTAGAACAACCCTGCAAAGCAGTACTTTTTATCACTTGACTAATTTTAAAAGTGGCTCATCCAACCAATTTTGGCAACTGAACTATTTTCTGAATCCAGAATAGCAAAAAACTTGGGAGACAGGGACAAAATAGGAGATTCAGAAGTCTCGGAGTAGGGTGGATGTCATTCATGTATAGATACACTGCCAGCCAGACAGGCAAAGAAAGACTTGGGTGGACCCCGGGTGGCCTCACTTACCCTCCCTGTGTTCGGCCCCCTTGGGCAGGTGGTCAGGACAGCAGGCAATCACAGACTACTCTTCTCAGACAAGAGTAGGTCTGGAGTGCTCATTCAGGCTCCATGAGAAAAATGGATGCAGTGGCATACTTAGGCTTACACAACCCACCCAGGTTATCACATACTGGGATGGAATGAGAGCCTGCATCCAGGAATCTGGTTCCAACGTTTAAGTATGTTGTTTGGCTTGTGGAGGAGCCAGCAGCACATGTAGGAGCCCTATAATACACACAGAGGATTCAATTGGAATCTGTCAATCACTGTCAATCACAAGCAGGGGGCTAGAGAAGGGAGGAGCAGAGGGAGGGGTTTGGAGGAGGGAGGGGCAGGAGAGGGGTTTGGAGGAGGGAAGGAAAAGTTAATGTTTACTAAGTGTCCTTCCTCCCATGCTGGGCACTGATCAAGTTCCTCAGAACAATGTTCAAGTGAACACTAGTATTGTCCCCTTCACAGAGATGGGGAAACCAGCTCAGTGACACAAGAACACGAACCTGGTGTTCATGAAACAGCCGATGTAGCTCCAGAAGGTCCAGCTCCTAAGCTCTTTGTGGAACTGCTTCTTACAAACTAGAGTGCTTAGCACTGTCCACAACCTCCAAATTCCAGACTACACCACTGGCCTTCACTACCCCAATAGTTGCAGCTGCCATGTCGGGGACATGAAGCAGCTTACAAGCTTAAACGGGGTGGATTACTATCAACAGAGCTCCACAGAAAAGCAAATCCGTATTTGAAAGTAATTCTGTGAAGACAGGGCAGCACGTGCTAGCCTCAACTCTGAAAGACCTGTGTCCTCATAAGTTCAAAGTTCAGGCGAAGACAGAAGTAATGCCCCTGAGTCTGTCTTTATCTTCTGAGACCACAGGTGACCTTCCCCAAAGAGACCAGACACCCAACTGGGGTGAAAACGAGATTCTTTCATTAAAGGAGAGGAAACCTAAGAAAATCTCCTGCCACACTCCAATGGAGGCATGGCCTGGGCGACAGGCCAGAGGGTAGAGGGCGATGCTGTGTGCACTGCTTCGTCTGTGACCAAACTGGTCTGGATTGATCCCTCTGAACTCCAACTAGAATGAGAAAACAAAACCAAAATTCAGCTGGCCACCACTTTTGACATCCATGGTCTGTGTCCCTCTATTTTGCCTTACGATTTCACAGGTTATCTACTTGGCTTAGGCAACATTTTTATCACTCCTGGAAATGGTTTTTTATTCAAGTTTGAAGGAGAAACATTTTGTTTCCTTTTCTCAAAGACACAGGAGAGAGCAGGTGCTTCTGTCTACCCAGCATTCCTTGGTGAGGAAATCATCTCTCCCCAAACGCAGTTCCAAGGCTGTCCTGGGGACCCCAGCTTAGCCATGACATGATTTCTGTCAACAATAAAAGGTTCCAAGATGGCATGGGGCATCTGTCTTTCCGTTGTGGATCGAAGCTGCTGAAAACCACTTTTCCTGTAAATTGAGAGGTTGGAATTAAGATGAGAAAGAAATCTGCAATCTGTAAACCTGTTTCTAATCCTAAACCTATCTTCCTTCCTTCCTTCCTTCCTTCCTTCCTTCCTTCCTTCCTTCCTCCCTCCCTCCCTCTCTCCCTCCCTCTCTGCCTTCCTTCCTTCGAAGCCTTGAGAATAGAAGGACCCAATAAATTCCCTCTGTCTTAAATCTAGTTTGATGTGGATTTCTGGCCCTTGCAACCAAGTGTAATAATACAAAGGACTGAAAGTTTAAATTGCTGCCTTGACCTCCCATGGAAAGTGTGCACCTGTGGTCCACGTATATTCCTCTCTTAGGAAGGTCTTCGTTCCTTTATACCTAATAAACATGTTGCCTTGGAACCTCAGTCCTCCACATTGAGTTCATTTCTTTTGGGCTTTGTCCCTAGCACAGACATGAAGAAACTGTGATTACTCTCTAACTGCAGTAACTTTGTTCTCAGAGATGTGTTCTCAGAGCACAAATATAATATCTCAAGTGCATCCTGGTCTCCAGAGATCACCCTATACTATGATGTGTACAATGCTGTTACTTCAAACAGTGGTTCTGAAAATGACTATATAGTTAGGCATGGCTGCTCACTTATAACCATAGCACTCAGAAGGCTGAGGCAGGAGTCTGGAAATGGCCCTGAGTTTGAGGCTACCCTGGACTATATAGTACACACCAGAACAACTAGCCAAACTAAAGAGGTTTATGTTGAGACAGGTCTCATTCTGTAACCCAGGCTTGCTTTGAACTCATGGCAATCCCCCTTAGCCTTACCAACTATTGGGATTATAGGTGTGAGCCACTATGCCTAGCTTCCTCGAGAAATTTTAAACTACCAATGCCAAGGTCTCATCCCAGAGATTGGATTTTAATCTAGAGAAGAGGTCCAATTATCGGTATTTCCAAAATTCCTCCCCAGACTAGCTGATTCATTTTTTAAATTTATTTTTATTTTATGTGCATCGGTGTTTTGCCTGCATGCATATCTGTGTGAGGATGTCAGATCTTAAAGTTACAGACAGTTGTTAGCTGCCATGTGGGTTCTGGGAATTGAACCCAGGTCCCCTGGAAAAACAATCAGTTCCCTTAACCACTGAGCCATCTCTCCAGCTCCAATTCAGTATATTTAAGCATATCTTCTGTGATTTTTATGAGTGCCAAAACCAGAATTATTTTGCTGCCTTTTGGTGGTGGGGCTAGAAAAAAGCAAGGAACTGTCTGTCTGTCCTTAGAATTCCCTGCAGTGTCGTTAGGTGTATGATGATGTCTGTTTGTAGAGGACACACACATTGGCCTTGTATTCTGTGGCCTACTGAGAACTCATAGCTGTGCCCAAATCGTGTGTGCCTTTAAGTATCCTATCCATGTTGATTATTATAAACATTCTGAAAAGCTTTCAAGATTTGACTTTTTTTTTTTGCCATGGTTCATTCTGCTAAATAGTAAAGATCATGTAACCTAAATAGTCTATGGTACATATATCAATTTCCCCAGGATTTCAGTAACAAAGTACTACAAGCCAAATGATTTAAAAGAAACTTGGACATGAAGACAAGTACAGTGGGGAATGCCAAGTGAAGGTAAAGACAGAGACCAGGGTAGGAACCCAGAGATTGCCAGCAACCAACCAGCAGAAGATAGAGAAGAGAAACAAAACATTCTGGTCCTGCTGATGCTTTGGTTGGATACTGGGTCTTTTGCCTTGATTAGACTGCGCTAAACATGCCTCTGGCTGAGTCTGCAATGGGTTTCTAGAACACTAGATAATAAGGGTACTGACCTAATGAATAAATTGATTCCTTGCTGGGTTCTTGAAATAATGGCATTGCTGAAAGGAGCTAGAGGATGGGTGGAGGAGCCGGTTGCATGACATCAGTCAACGTGCAGTGTCCTTGGGGGTCTTATTTTGCTCTTGGGTCTTCCTGTATTGATCTCTGCTCCCTATCCAGCATGCAGTTACAGCTGTCTTCTTACACATGTTCCACCTGTTCCTACAGCTATGATGCTCTGTCCAAGCACATGAGATCAAGCAATCACAGACTAAACCCTTTGAGACAGTGAACCAAAATAAGTCCTTCCTTTTTAAAGTGTTGTGATCGAGTATTGTGTTCAGAATAAAAGTAAATAATACAGATAGGCTCTTTCTTTGTTCACAGACTGGCCTTGCTCTTGGTCTGTAGTGATCTTCCTGCCTCAGCCTTTTTGGGTGGCTGGATTATAGGTACATAATATGGCATGTGGCTTGGGTTTTACACTTTTAACCTCTAGAATCCTAAAAAAAAAAAAAAAAAAAAAAATACTGCTACAGCAGCCTTAGGAAGCTCTTGAAGTACCTAATAAAACAAAGTTGCTAAGAACTTGTCACCCATCTTTGATGTCACAATGGTGAGGAGAAACCCCCAGAAGTTTGAATGCCAAGCAACATTTTAAAATATTTATTTAGTTTGGTGTGTGAGGACGACTCGAAAGAGTCGGTCCACTCCTTTCATCACATGGGACCTGGAGGCTGAATTCAGGTCATCAAGTTTAGCATCTAACATCTTCACCCACTGAGCAATCTTACTGTCTAGTAAGTCACTTATAATCTTCTTGCAACCCATGAAGTCAACACCAGCTGCTTTACAAAGACAGAGAAGAAATTTAAAATAAAACAACATATTTCCTAGCCCAAAAGACAGACACAAAGCATCTAGCAACCTAGATAGAAAAAAAATGACTTAGAAAGAAATTAATTTTTTAATAAAAAAATTTCAATTGGTTTCCAAAGCTAACAGAAATATGATTGCCAACAGAAATATGATTGCTCATAGCAGCTTTGCTGGCAAGCCATGAAAATACCCCAGGCAACCAGACAAATCCAGTTACTTTCTGGGCTGGGGGACACATGGCATGGGTTAATTTATATATTCTATGTGTTGTTACAAAACCTAAAGTTGGCAAGATGTAGGGTGGTATTTCACCATTTCACTTGAGGGTCATCTCCGTGGAAGGCCACACTCCTCTCTTCCTGTGAGATTAAACTTTGGCTTAAACACTAAGACTGAGTATGACCTGGTCATTCAATTACAATATAGTCCTTAGGCAGGGGAGAGAGCTAGCAGAGACAGGATGGAAACTGATCTTGCCACAGTAACTTAAGAACTGGATCACACATTTTGTCACCCTACTATCTTCTAAACTAAACTACCTTTTTTTTCTTTCCCTCCTGGGCTTCAACATTCCATTTGGCTTTCTTACATATCTCAAACATTTAACATTTTTGTCCATGGTGATTTCTGCTCTCTGGGTAGGGGAAGGTAAAGAATAAGAAGACTAACAGGTTAAATTTTACAAAACTTCACAAGGGATACTGGCTACTTTGGTTAAATAGAAGAATTTTCAGTTAAACTCTTCAAATTTGCTGTGAGTGTGGAGAAATCTCTTCAACTCTTTGTTCTTTGCTCCTCTTTGCTTCAAGGGAAATGATACACTCACATTGAAATATTGGTAATATTCATGGATGAAACAATCCATCATCAAGATCCAATTAGGCAATGGGGGTCAATGCTGACACTTCACAATCTGATTAAGAAATAGACATTCTGCACACAGCTGATAACTTCTGGGGCCATGGGAACTAGCGAGAGACAGGAAGACTCCAACAGAAAGAATGGACACCAAGAACAGAACAGGCAGAAGGAACACTGAGGCAGACTTCTCAGAACATCTCAGGGCATGCATGTCAGCTCTGCACCAGATAACCTCTAGTCCTCATGGAACCTGAGGCTCAGGCTCCTTTATGCTTACATCCACTCCGTTGGGGTCTTTGACTTATTTACAAGAATTCTCGTGAATCTAGTATACTATTAGAGAAAAGAAGCAGTACTTTGATTTTTTAAAAATGACTGCCCTTATGTACTCTTTAAGAGGCTTTCACTTTCCCAAGCATGCCATACAGACCCTGCTTTACTTACAGAAAGGAAACTGGCACTTCATTTGAAAGAGAGAATGAGGAGAAGATTGAGCTTCCTTACGGGTAACAGGCAAAAGAGGCAAATGAGAAAATTTAAGTTCAAAACAAAGGCCACCTTCCCACAGCTCAGAGCTGTATACAATAGAACTCATGCTTCTTGAATACACACTGCCTGTGTTCTCTTCCTTCTAGAATGATTGCTGCCACTTGGTCCCATGGAGTCTTAGCACTTTCCCTACTGTTTCCACAGCCCTCAGTCACTCCCTCACAATGCAAGTTCACTGGGCCTCTACCACATGCAAGGCACATTCTACACCTTGTGGACTCAGCAAGAATCGTGTAAGGGGATTATAATCTACTCACAAGAGCACTTTACAGCATGACAGACAGTGACAGTGCTGGGTAGGAAGGGAAAGGTGTGTGTGTGTGTGTGTGTGTGTGTGTGTGTGTGTGTGTGTGTGCATGGTTACAGCAGTAAGCATAGAGTCTAGTGAAGGCCTCACTGAGCAGAGATATCACAGCAAAGTCTGCAGAAGATATGGAAAAAAGATGTGCACACACCCTGGGAAAGAGCACTCCAGGTAAAATACCTTCTATTTGTTCAAAAAGGCCAGTGAGACTGGAGTGGGGACAAGAACAGAGAGGGGAGAAGGAATGAGCTCTGAGAGGCAAGGGGTGCAGCTGCAGATGATGAAGAGCTTAAGTCAGCACTGCAATTTCACTCTGGAGAGAGGAAGACAATGGAGGGGAGAATGGAAGCTGATTCTATATAAGGGTTGTTTGTTTTTGTCTTTGAGATAGGGTCTCACTGCAGGGTCTTATTATGTAGCTCTAGTTGCCCTGGAACTTCCTCTGTAGACCAGACTGGCCTTGAACTCTCAGAGATCCAACTGCCTGTGCCTCTCCAGTGCTGGGATCTAAGGCGTGCACCACTACACCAAGCAGAAGCACCACTATATTTTAAAAGGATCCACAGCTTGGACTCGAATGGTCTCTCCTCACAATCAGATGCTGTAAACAGTTAGAAGGCACAGGGAAGCATACCATCAACCCACTCTTAGTCACTTGGCCTCAGAGGATAAAATGTATCTCTATGCAAAAAAAAAAAAAAAAAAAAAAAAAAAAAACCCTGCAGGACTGTTCAGAGTGGCCATACATATCAATTGTCCCAAATGGTTAACAGTCATAACGTCCCTCAAAAGAGGACTGACTAGAAAAGCCTGTGGTACATCCATACCACTGCTACTCAGTCATAAAAAGGAACAGACTATTGACGCATGCAGCAAACTGGATGGGTCTCAAGGATGTCAAACTAAGTGAAAAACCTCAAAGGGCAAAACTTTCATGCAAAGAACACATCTATAGGAACACAAGGTGTACTCTTTGCAAGGAAAATAGATGAAAGGTACCTGGAATTTCTTTCCACCATCTTTTCAACCTCCTGTGAATCTAAAATAATCTTTAAAATACTTCCTTTGTTTTTTATTAAAAAAGCATTGCAGAAAAAAAATCCTGTTTCAATGGGGCCCTGTCATGTGAAATGGCACTCATCTTTGTAGTCATCTGTTGGTACTCTCCCAACATCTTGCACCGTTTTGCTTTTGCTTTTAACTTTCAAAGCTTAGATAACTGCTAGACATGGAGAAAGGCCCCCTCCTTTGCCCACTTCCCCTGGAAAACGAATGTGTACATTCGTTAGCCTTCCTTTATTCTATACTAATATGTAATTTTCTTTGAAACCAAGAGGCTACCAAATAGGCCAAATAAAATCCTTACCATGTTTGCTTTTATGTCTGTATAAGAGTTAAAGCTGTCCCTTTCCTGAAAATTAGTTTTTAAGAACATAAACCTGGTCATGCCCCTCCCCAGCTTAACTCCCTCTGCAGTCCCCACTGCAGTTAGAATGAGCCCTGGTGTTCTTTTCCTCAGCCTACATCTGCTCTCAGCCCTGTCTGAATTCTGCCCTTTGCCTGACACTCCTCACTCTTTCTAGCCTTTCTTACTGCTCCTCAAATCACCCACCTAATAGCTGTTGGACAAGTTTGTTGTCTTTTGGCCTGGATTGTTCTTTTTTGTTTGTTTAGGGTTTTTTTTTAAACCTCTTTATCGATTCTTTGGGAGTTTTACATCATGTACCCCAATTCTGCTCACCTCCCAGTTTGCTCATATCCTCCTCCATCCCTGCCAAGACCCCCCAAAAAGAAAAATCAAATCAAGCAAGCCAAAACAACCTCCCAAACAAAACAAACATAACCCCCCACAACAGAAAAATCTCTTTGCTTCTCCTTTTTCTCTGCCTCTCCAACATGTCTTCATTCGTCCCGGTAGGATTGGAGGCTCTGTCCTGTCAGCTTTACTGACAAATCTTTATTGCAAAGATTCACTGGTCTGGATCATGGCTTCTCACCATTCTCACTGGATCATCACCACAACTCCTCTGGGATATCCTGTGGCTGCTCTGAGTCTTTGAGATCTTGTGGGCAACGTTCCACAGTACCAGTGCCTTCACAAGCTCCAGCAGGTCCTAGATGGGGTAGATATTACAATGGGCCAACCCAAGGCCTGGGTAGTAGCCAAGCTGGTCAGTCGGGGCCCCTGAGGCCACCCACCTCAGGTGAGGCAGTGGAGTCAGCTCACCTACATGCATGCCCTCGGGGTTGGTTCACCCAGCCAGGGCAGAAACTTAAGGCAGGAACCAATGCAGAAGCCATGGAAGGGTGCTGCTTACTGACTTGCTTCTTGAGCCTTGCTCGGCCTGCTTTCTTATAGCACCCAGAACCACAAACACAGGGGTGGCACTACCTACAGAGAGCTGGGCCGTCCAACATCAATTTATAATCTAGAAAATATACCTGAGAGGAACATTTTCTCAGTTGGGGTTCCTTCCTTCAAAACAACTGCTCTATCTTGTGTCAAGATGGTATAAAGATAACAAGCACACAGGTTTGGGGGTGTACCTCTAAATGATAAAGTACTTACCTGGCAAACACAAGGCCCTAAGTTCTATTCCCCATCACTACAAAAACCTACAACCATAATCCCAGCACTTGAGAGGTACAGGCAGGAAAGTCAGAAGTTCAAGGTCATCCTCTACCACATAGCAAGTCTGAGGCACCCTGGGTTACATGGGAGAGAGACAATAAGAATGGGAACACTCTGATCCCACTTTTCTCAATAATTATGTCTCTTAATAAATCTTTTTAAGTTGGTGACTAATTTATTGTCTGCTCCTCACTCCCTCAGTGGACCACAGAATATGTTTCATCATGATATCCCTCAGAACCCATAAAGACACCTAACTCATAGCACACGCAGAATAAATATTTTTGACTAATACCTGGATGAATGGATGATGTATTCGGAGATAGTAAGATCTCCATCACTGGCAGTTACACATGGTTTGTACAACCATGTATCAGAGTTGTTAGAAACTACAGACACAAGCTGAGTCAGACTGCACCATCCCCTTCTAGGCCTGCATGTCTGATTCTACAGCCACCACACGCCTTTTGGCTATGCAATAAACAAAGTGAAAGCACATTCCTCAGTCACTTTCCATGGAATGACAGTACGAACACTCCATGCCTGCTGCAGCATCATCTCAGCATTAAAATGTTGAAGCTAATCAGACATTTAATTTCAAAGTGGAAGGTCATTATCTTGTCACAAAATTTTATTCCAATTACTTTTTTTTCTATTATATGAAATGAATTAAAAGTAGCACAAGACATTGGGAGATCAAACAGTCAATCAGAAGCTCATTAAATATCAGTGAAATTGGTGCAATAAAAAGCACTTCCCATAGCTGAGTTATTATTTAAAAGCTATATTCTGGATGGCTCAAGGAATTGACATGCTGCCAATCAAAAATTTATCCTGTCCATGTATATAGCTTCTTGGCTTTCAAAAATTCACCATCTCTTATTTTTGAGATAAGAGTAAATACCTAAAAAGATTTAAAGCATGACTGTAACTGCCATCCTGTCAGTCTCTGGAAGACCTCCAAGAGCAGACAGCAGCAAAGTCACTGCCTGATGAGTTAGATCATAGAGCCCAGCACTATGTTTACCACTTACCGGTGCTATTTACAAAAGACTTTGGGAGTGCTTGGCTTTATTACATTTGTATCAGAGTTGTAAAGCAACAACTCTGCATTCAAGGCGAAAAGAAAACAGCTTATTCTTGGCCAAAAGAAAACAGCTTATTCTTAGCCAAAGATGGGTGACCATGGCCTAGGACACAGACTCAGGCTTCTCAGAACAACATGTTCCACTGTAGAAGAGGCTTTGAACACAGCCACAGAACAAAGATAGTGATAAACAGATACCTCTTCAAAAACACTCTACAACTGTAGAGTAGCTACCGTAAGGCAGGAAGTCCTTTCTGCAGGTTGAGATGTTAGAATTTTCTTAGCTTAAGAGCTGGCAGAAGCCAGAGGTCCACAAAGGTTAGTGATACACTGTGAGAGCTTAACCAGGTCACAAGACGTTAGGCCAGATAGACACAGGGGTTGAAAGTAAATGGCTATTAAAGAGCTTAGAAGGCTCAAAGTTCTTGTGGCCTGAGTGTCCATCAGTATACAATCAGTGTTCCAGTCAGCCAAGGTCAAGCAGCCTGAGGATCTTCAATTCAATAGATTGTCTCCTCTTCACAGAGCTCTGCTCCACATGTTCACACACAGCTTCACACAGCCGGGAGATTAGTGTAACCCAGGTGGGAGGAGTGATAGACCCAAATTTGAAGGGTATGCAGCACCACACTTGGGAGTGAGTGTCCATTTTACTTTCTAAGAATTTTATTTTTTTCCCCTCCCTCTTCTTTTGATTACCGAGGACTGAACTCGGTAATATCTGTCATGACTCTCTTACAGGTGGTCTCTGACTGCTAAGAACTCTGTTTCCTGGGGTGGCAAACTGCCTGTGTGAGAGAATATGACAGGCGAGCACTTTACATTTCTAAGATTTTCTTCTGGAAGACCTTTAATAAAAAAAAGCCACTGTCTTAATTCATTTCTGGGGGGGGGGAGTTTATAAACACTAGAAGTCTGTTAGGCTTACAGTTCTGGGGACTGGGAAGTCCATGGGTACAGATCTATCATTGGAACTTCCCTCCTATGTGGTAACATAGTGTGAGTGAGGGAGAGCAGCAGATGTCCTTGAAGCTTCAAGCCCTTACACTCCACATCTGTCCCATTCACAAGGGTGCAGCCCCAAGCACCTAACCACCTCCCATTGCTCAACACTGTCACACTGGGGATTGTTTCCACTACATGATTTTGGGAGACACATTCAAATCATTAGCATTCTACCCCTGCCCTCCAAAATGCATATTATTTTCACCTACAAATTACAACTGTCCATCTCAAAAGCCTCCAAAGTCTAAATTCCTTCCAGTGTCAACTCAAAAGACCAAAGCCGAGTGAACGCAGGCACTTGCATTCACCCTGATGCTGATTCTTCGCCAGCTGGGAATCAGGGAACTCAAACACATTATCAACTTCCAAAATTAACTATGGGCCAAGAATGGTGGCTAATGTCTATAATCCCAGCACTCGGTAAGCCCAGTGCTTGGGAGGCTGAGGCAGGAGGATCACTTCAAGTTTTAGCCAGGACTCTAGGCTGCAGTGTGACCCTATCTCAAAACCACAAATATGGTGAGGTGGTGTTTGGTAAATCCAAACCCAAAGAGGCGGCCATTTAAATCTGAAGACTCCAGAGTAACCATCTGCCACCTCCTAGGAGCCATAGCGGATTTGAGCCCCTGAAGTATCAGGTACCCACTGCTCAGCCTTTTGCTGAGATCAGTTTACTCAGCTTTCCCAGGATCAGGGTGGACACCAATGACTCTACAGTTTGGGGGACTTAAAGAGGACCTTATTCCCAGGCCTACACTAGACACTGCCCTAGTTGGGGTTCTCTGTGGTAACCCTGCCCCTGTGACAAGTCTCTGCCTGAAGCCCCAAACTGTCCAAAATGTCTTTGACGATTGGTTCCATAGCTTGTACGCTGAGTCAGTGCACCTGGCTCCTTCCAAAGCTTACAGCTTCCACTCTTCTGAGCTAACCTAGTCCAGCTTGAGGCACACTCGGAGTAGCCCAGGAATGCTGCACCAGAATGTAGATGCCTTCTAAGGTGGCTCTGGGCCACTACTCTGGAAACCTTGCTTTCAAAGTCCTGGCTTGTCTCAAAGATCTCAGACAGTTAAGGCCACTGTCTCATTATCTTGTAGAATAAATTCTGAGTGACAGAACCTAAATAGTCTCTTGAGCAAAAGGTTACTAGCTATACCCATAGTATTCTCTCCTGGGCATGCTTTTCCACTCTTACCATGCCAGGCTACAAATCTCCCCCATCTCTCTGCTCTGCATCCCCTTTAATTATAAATTTCATCTTTAAATCATTTCTCTCATCTCTCAGCCAAAAGAATCTGTGCAGCCAGCCCTCTGAAGGCTTTGCAACTGTGCAGATATTTATTCTGCCAGATATCATACTTCATTGCTCTTTATGTAGAAGTTCTGCCTTCCACTCACTCCTCAGGCAGGGTTCTGTAGAACCAAGATGGCCTCTACTCCAGCCTCTAAGGCTTTGTCCTCTTCCAACTGGGGACTCATTAGAATGCCCTTTACCCTCAGCCTGCCCTTCCTGCCTTCTCTCCTCCCTCTAGGTCACACCTCTAGGCTCTGCCTCACAAGTGAGTGCTAGATTTGGGGGATAGTGCTGGCATCACAGGTGCAAGCCACCAAACCCCACTTCTCTACCACTGATCAAAGCTGCTTAACTAATTGTAAACTTTCCATGCTTTCTCCATAGTTCTGAGTTTTCACCACCATTACCACTAATGCTCCATTCACAGCAACCTAGGCCTGTTCACATTTATTTTCCCAAATTCTTCCATACTCTACTACTTGTGCCATTTTCCTCATTGTAAAGAAATTGTTGTTCTAACAATCCCCTTCTCATTACATATACAAGGTATGTTTTGTGCTGCTATGACAGAATATCATAAGCTAGGCAATGTATAAAGAATGGAAATTAGGTGTTTTGTTTGTTTGTTTGTTTGTTTGTTTTTGCCATTCCAGAGCTGAGATGTCCAGGGTTGATGGGCAACAGGGCAACACCTGCTTAGGGCTTTTTTGTGGTAACATGAATCATAATGTGGGAGAGGTGTCACCCACATAAGCACCCAGGAATTCAAACTCACAACCCCAAGCTCTTTTATAACAGGCATCAATCCAAGCTTAGGACATAGCCCCCTGTACTAAATGCTGGTCCTTGGGCACCACCTCCCTGTACATGTAGCATTGGGAACTAAGTCCAACATGCAAGTTTAGAGATGATCCCAACCATAGCAACCACTCATTTGAGTATTTGCTTTTGTAGAAATGACCACTTCTGGATATAAATGATAGATGGTCCTTTTAGTCAGTAAAAGATAAAGGAAGTATGGCTCCCAGTCCCTCAAGGTGTTTGAGTGGCAAGGACGACATAAATTTAGAATATATACGTAAGGGCTGGAGAGATGACTGAGCAGTGAAGAGCATTTGTTCTTGCAAAGGGCTCAGGATTGATTTTCAGCACCCACATGACAGCTTACAACCATCTGTGATACCAGTTCCAGATCTTCAGGCACCAGACATCCATGCAGTGCACATACACACACAGGCAAAACACTCATACAAATAAAATCAATAAATCTTTTAAAATAATCTGTATAGATGAGATAGCTCCACCCCCATCCCACCCCCCCAGGTACAGGAAATCATTTCTTTACTAGAGGGCTGAACATTTTTTTTTTCCACCAAGTCCCATTCCCCACCACCATAACTTCTTTTCAAAAGCTAGGAGTAAATTATCGGGGAGTAAAGTGGGAGGGAAAGATTTCAATGCAAAATTCAGAACGGCTCTCTAGAAGGGTAAGTGTGGGGAAGCTTGTTATCATTTATTTCTGCCATATATCATTCAGTTTCATCTGTCTCCCGTCTCAGAAGTCACTCCCCCATTTCTCACTTATGTGCCTGAGAAACATCT
Source organism: Cricetiscus sungorus (assembly GCA_030556225.1). Classification (NCBI taxonomy): domain Eukaryota; kingdom Metazoa; phylum Chordata; class Mammalia; order Rodentia; family Cricetidae; genus Cricetiscus; species Cricetiscus sungorus. The sequence continues at coordinate 30,662,031 of JANBXA010000734.1, forward strand.
CCCTGGCATCTCATCCTCTCAGTCTTCCACCAGCATTTCATTATTTCTTAACTGTTCCTCTCCTGTTCATCTTCCTTTCTTCCTGCTGATCCACATGTCCTCGTTTAGCAGTTTTCAGAAGCCAGGGAGAAGAAACGCTGCAAATAATGTTAAATATGATTAATATCTTGAATTCCTTGAAATATGACATGCATGAGTTACAATGAAACCTCTTTTATTTCCCCATGAAATGCTTTTGCATAATGAGAAAGAAAATGTCCTCTATGCCCTAATCAGCCCTGACAGTTCCTGGACTCCCAAATACTTTTATTTATGGCATTATTTATTTCATCTCTAATAAATGGAGGAGGGGCACAGCACCATCTGAGGAGCTTGCAGAGGAGGACAGTCAAGAGGAGGGAGATCAGAGGCTTTGAAACAGCAAGGAAGATCTTCCAAAGGAAGGGAGGTCTGGGAGATGAGAGGTCAAAGACTTGGGACCCTGAAGAAAATAGTCACTTTCCCAAGACTAAAATGATAGCCCTGAATGAGAAAGTAACTCCAGATTGGAGAGATGAGGGTCATCCATCAAGGACCTGGATAATGAAGGATGAAGCTGGAACCCAAGCTGGAGAGGAGGGGATGCTGGGACTGGATGAAGGCCTAAATGAAGGATGTTTTCTTTAAGATAGTGAGGAGTGACTGGCAGAGGACAGAACCCTTCGTTATATTTCAAGGACCTTATGGGGCTCCTCCTGCAAACTATTGGGGTCTGTCTTCATTCAAACAAATATTGAGATACCGTGCTCCCCCCAAACCCCTAGGCTGGTGGCGCCAGTTAGAACGAGCAACGCAGAAAGTGAGATCCCAGGCCACCTTGGTCTTGCAAAGTAAATGCATAAATAATAATAATGTTCAAAGCTTCCATCCCCGAGGGAAGCGTGAAGTCATTTTGTTCCCTTTAATTGCACAGTTTGCCAGCTATTTTAAATACCGAAGACCTGCCTGCATCGGTGTAACTCACTCGCAAGCTCCTCTGTGTTTATTTGGATAATGCACTGTAATCTTGCAGAGCCTCAGCTTTCAAATCTGTAGAATGGAGAGAAACAATGGCGTCCCTCCGCTCTCTCCTGTGGAGAACAAGTGAAACAGTATTTAAGCCCAAGGCCCTGAGCACTTTCATGTTCAGCCGCCAGACCTGGGACATGCAAGACCCTAAGGCAGGATAAGACTCCCAGCAGCCCGTGCCAAGTCCTTCAAGATGTTCGTCTCCGAAGGTGGGGGCTGTAGTTTCCTTCTAGAAGAACTTACTGTCCCACCCTTGCACTCCGGCGACCCCGCCCTAACTTCTAGGTACCACCCCCTTCGTGCACTCCGAGAGTTGGGAGGTCACGCAGGAGGGCGCCGGGAACTCGTTTCCAAACCTCGGACCCGGCCGGCAGCCGCGGCCGCCTCACGTCCACAGCCGAGAGACCCGGGACCCCACCTCTTCCACCTGTCCACACCAGGACGCCCTCCAGGTTCCGTCCCCCCGTTCGCCCCCCGCCCCGCCACCGGGTCCCCCTCGGGCCGCGGCCTCCCCTCCCCTCCCCCCACGACCCTGTCCGAGGCGCCGATCGCGCGGGCCGCCCCGGCGCCAGGCCCCGCCCCGCCCCCATCATCATTAGCAGATATTACCCTAAACACTTGCTCCTTACCTCCTTTCTCCCTCCAGGCATTGGCGAGGCGGGCTGTCAATCAGCGCTGGGCGGCAGCCCCCCGCGCGGGGGCTCGGAGATGCCAGGCTCGGCGACAGGCGGCGGCGGCGCTGGCGGCGGCGGCGGCGGCGGCTACCACGGCTCAGACACACGCCTTCCCGCCGGCGCGCGCCGGGGTAGAGCGGGCGGCCGGGCGGCCGAGCCACCCGTGGAGCCGCGCGCGGGCCGGGCAGGGCCTCAGGCTCGGCATGGAGCCCGAGATGCAGGCGGCGGAGGAGGGGCCCAGCGCGCCCCGCATCTACAAGCAGCGCGGCCCCTACAGCGTCCTCAAGACGTTCCCCAGCCGGCGGCCGGCGCTGGCCAAGCGCTACGACAGACCCACGCTGCTGGAGCTGCCGCCCGCGCGGCCGTCCCCGCTGCCGCCGCCGCCGCCCTTCGCGCCGCTCGCCGCCGTGCCCATCAGCAGCAGCGAGCCGCCGCCGCCGCCGTTCCCGACGCAGCCGTCCTACCCGGCCGGCTCAGGCCGGGCCCCCGCCGCCGCCGCCGCCTCGTCGTCGTCGCCGTCCTGCACGCCCGCCGCGCCCCCGAGCCACCCGAGGACTCCGGCGCCGCCGCCGCCGCCCACGGCCCCCGCCGCCTCGTCGTCGTCGTCCTTCGCCGCCGTCGTCAGGTACGGCCCGGGCCCAGCGAGTGGCGCGGGCGGCAGCAGCGCGGGTAGCGACGGCGTCAGCCTGGAGCTCAGTGCAGGTACCGACTCCCGGGCCGCAACTTTGCGGAGCGACGGCGGTGGCCTGGGGACCTGGGGGAGGGTGGCGGGGGCTCGGGGAGGCCGTGCGTGCACGCGGGGGCCGGTGGGCCTCGGGAGCGAGCGTGCTGCGCCCGGGCAGTAGCAACTTCTGGAAGATTCCCGGCGCCGCCGCGGCCCGGGCTTCCGACGGCGTGCGCGCCTAACAGGTGGCTCTGGGCGAGAAGCTGGGGGTGGCGTGGGGTGGGGTGGGGACGACGCGGGCACTGCAGGCCCTGGCGCGGTTCTGGGGAGGAGACAGGCCCCGGGACAGCAGGCTGAGCCCACTCCGCGGAGACGCCTATTTTACTCCCCGCCACTTCACTTTCTCCTGACGCCACACTCCTCTTTCCCGCCCGCCGCCTCCTGCTTGCCCTTCTGGCGCTTCCCTGCCCCGGGAGGGCCTGCCCTTCGCCCCTTGAAGATCCCCGTCACTCTCCTCCCTCCGGCGGTCCCCGGCCACTTGGGCCCCTCCCGGGGGCTCTGCGTTTCTTTTCCTCTGTGCGCTCCAATTTTGGTGGCGCGCACCCTTCGCTATACCGGTGGTGAACACACCGCTCCAGGTCAGCTGTGTGGCCCCAGTGCTTAACTGGGTTAGGGTGTGTGTGTGTGTGTGTGTGTGTGTGTGTGTGTGTGTGTGTGTGTGTGTGTGTGTGAAGTTTTGGGGTGTTTTATTCTTTTTTTGTTTTTGATGGGGGTCGCTCCTCCAGCCACGGATTCGAGGGAGTCCACGGAACAGAGTTTAAAATCCCCACACACCCAGTCCATGAGACACTGGTTTCTATGTCCCTGAGTGGAGCCAGGATCGCCCACCCAGAGGTCGAGATTGTTATCTCCTCCAGAGAGCTTGAGAGCACTGAGCAAGGCCTGCACAGTCTGCTCCCTGAGGAAGGACATACAGCCACATTTATGGCTCCTCATGACTAAAGTCCCTCCCTGCGCAGGCCTTTCTGGGCACTTGAGAGCCTCCCAGCTTCTGATTGTTAGGGAATCTAACACAGCGTGTGTGTGTGTGTGTGTGTGTGTGTGTGTGTGTGTGTGTGTGTGTGTGGTCCCCTAGTGACAATAGATGGGCATTGTCTCTGAAGGAGTTATAGATGCCTGTGCTAAGAGCTCTGCTGTTTGTCAATATTTTGACATGTGAAGGATTGGTTTGGCGAAAGAAAATCTAATTACAGGGTATAGTGAAGACTTCTTTCTGTCATATCTCCCAGTGCTTTGGAGATGTTAGAGATTCTGTGTTGGGGTTCTTACATGGCTTCCTGACTGTTTCTGAGGTGATTTTTCACCCCCACTGCCCTTGCCCTAATATCCCATTTTGTTTTATGTGTGTTAGGCCCTCCCCAGCTTCCATGTTCTGTTTGGGATTTGTTTTTGAAACAGGGCCTTTCCCTACCCCGACTAGCTTGGAACTCGATACTTGAAGGTTCTCATGCCTCAGTCTTTATATTGCTTTTCAGTGTGCCCAGTACCCCAGCGCAGCCTTTTCTTTACGTTGTTTTTCAGCAGTTTGTGTTCTTTACCCCATTGCCATGTTTTACACTCTTGTATAATGTTGGTTCCGCCCACGTCTTTGGAGACGACCCCCTCTTCTGCCTGGTTCAGCCCTTGGACGTTCAGTCCTTTAACTCCCTCCAGGAACACTAGACATCTACTCCTTCCTCCCATTTTCATCCATATATTGCTCTTCCTGCCACAGTCACTGGATTATTTCTTTCAGCCTCAGTTTCTTAGTATCCTTTCCATGGCTGCTTTTGTTCCACAAGTTTCTCTTGTCATTTTCATTTGGAGTGTTCCCCCCCCCTCCACTCAGTATTTTTTCTAGTATCCAATTTTAGTTTGTCTCTGTCACAAGTTAGAAGCCATTGTCACTGAATCTAAAGATAGGAAGGGGCTTTCTTTTCTTTTTTTTTTCAAACTTTCCCATACTGCCAGTTTTCTTAAGGCTGTTGTGGTCGGGTTTTAATTGTTAGCTTTTGTTTGTTAGTGAGGTCTCCAGGGTATAGTCAATAGGATGGGAGTATGTGGTGGATAATAAGAGTTCCTCTGTGTGTTACAGAGAATGTTCTGGATGCAGAGGGAGAGCTATCGAATTAAGGTACTATTTATCACTAAGGTACAGACCACCTCTCAACAGGCATGGGGATGTGAGTGGCCATCAGAGGGACAGCCACATGGACTGCTGATTGGTTCTTTGAGGAACTAATGGTGCCACTTTGAGCCAATGAGCTTGTGTGCTCACCAGGGCCTTTTAGACACATGGGGCGGGGCAGGTGCGACTTTGCCTGTTGCGCCTGCACAGCATTGTACTTGTGAGAATTTGGAGGCAACTTGTCAGCTGAAAATAGTCAAACAGTCGTGTGATAAGAGAGTGCAGGATAGGAGAGGTATGGCTGGCCGGCCAGGGTAAATGTGCTGGAAAGATGCAAAGGTTGAAGTGAATCTTAGTTGCCATTAAACGCCGCAAGCCATTGAGAAAAGAAATACTCGATTAAAAATAGATTTTTTTCAACATTCTTATAAAATCTCATGAAGAGTATAATTTTCCTTAAAAGGGGTAATACACCATGGTTTTAAAAGCATATTTTTCCTCTGTGGGAGGCTTAGAGTTAAAACCCACGTAGATCTTGATATGCAGCCTAAATTTGGCATCAGGAAATGGGAAATTGCATCTTTAAGCAGAGTACAATCAAAAATGAATTACAATAAATCCTATATAATTGCATAGGTCATTCTCTTTAATGAGATTTTATTAACCTGACTGTCAAGCTTTTGAGTCAGGCAGATATTTTATCTTCTTCAACTGATAAAAGTGTCAGCCATAAACCACCATATAAATATTCATAAATCTACACATCTGTGGCAGCCTATCAGCATCATTCTTTTGGACATTAAAAGCATTCTAATTACTTTCTGTCTAGCAGAGCTGAAATGCTGCCTGTTATAGTATGTGCTTGGCAGGCATGATTGCTTTTGTTTGCCATCACAAATAGCAGCATCCTATTTTATATACCGATGGTCCAGAAAATATTCAGGGATTGACTGAGCAGGATGAATATTAGGAAGCACCACCTGCTTTTGATAGCACCAAGTATATTAACTCATCTGTTAATTTTTGACACATCATTGATTTATTTATTTAGAAAAATTGCATCCTGTTTTGCTGTGTTGACGTTTGCCATTATGAAAAAAAAAAAATTGGATGGCATTTCAAAGACATCCTTCATTGATTTAAGGCGAGGGTGCTGTTTTCCAAGACGCTTTAATTTTCTGACTTCTGTCCCCTTGTACCATACCATGTAGTCCTCTTAAAAAGAAGTTAATATTTTAAGGGAATCCTCTATTTTGAACTAGTTAGAAGTCCTTTGGTTGATATAATTTGTGGATACATTAATAGATCCACTAAAAATTTTCTGCTCTTGCATCTTTAATATTAACATATTTTACCCTTGGCTGAGCTAAAATCAAAAGGTTACCACTAATCCTCAGTGCTGTGGTTTCCCTCTGAGGTGACAGAATTCTCTTGAGGGGCTGGCTGTGATGGGCACACTCTGTGAAGACCATCAGAGTAGAGAAGATGTTTGATTGCCTGCTTCCCACCTCTTAGTCACTTATCAGATTTAGGATGGATTAAAACCACACAAGTGCAGGCAAATTTCAAGCAGTGAAAATCTTAATTAAAAAGAAGAACCACGAGTTTAGACCCCGGCACCTGGGTGAACACAATGTACAACATCAGCACGGCGTTATCTCTCAGCGGGTTCACAGTAAAGTACACTAAATTAGTGGTCATCCAGAGGGCTTTGGAATGGTGGTTTGTTAACACTGTAGGGAAGTTGGCAGTAGACTTTTAAAATCCCTTTGGAGACTGCTGATTTTGTATTTCTCTCCTATGCCCTGAGTATCCTCTATGACAAGAGATTTAAAAAGAAAAGTTAAGAAAATCCATGTTTATACTTTTCTTAGTTAAGACAGTTGTAGTCATAGGAAAGAGAACTTTTCTCTGTTTCTTAGCAGTAAGGGGCTTGCACAGTCCTGCATCTCTACTGTAGTCTGTCCAGAAAGCTAAAGTATTGCTGATTGTGGTGCAATGTGAAATCCCAGTGCAATGGTGATATTTTTATCACAATCTTTTGTATGTTGGTGTTAAAATACACTGCCCAGATATTTCAAGGCTTTGAAAAGAGGGAAAATTCAACCTTAAAGGTTTAAAATTGCCATTTTTGTGTAGATCGGTTCTGAGAGCAAATTCAGAATGATGTCTTTTCAAATCTACAGGCAAGAACTATTTTGTTATCGCTATTCTCTGATTTTCTGAGTGCACTTTAATAGATTATCTTCATAATGTAGTACATTACATAGTGATTTTTTTCTCAGCATGTTATAAGTTTATCCTTCAATTAAGAAAACAAATCACGCTTGTCCCTAAGTCAGATATTTTTTTTTCCCCTTAAAAATCTGTACTGCAATGTGATTCATCATTATGATTAAAACTACTCTGTTTTGTAGGACACTGAACAAATGTATTTGAGCAGCTCTTACTAGACAGTTCTATTTAAGCCTTTCCTTTTGTATTCATCCCTTTTGCCAAGGTTGTGTTAAAGGTGTATGGTCTGTAAATCAATTGGGACTGTGCCGATTAAAATGCAAACAGTAAATACAACTTAAGGTCTTGTGTGGGATTATAGGATTAAAATGATGAAAACTGCTCTTGTGCTAGAATTGAGTATTCCCAATCAATACTGTTCTTTGATTTTACTAATAAAAGAACAGAAATAAGGAAGCAAAATAATGAGAATGGAACACCTCCACTTGTGTGGTTCAATTGTTGGCTTCCTGGGTTTGTTCAGGTCAGTAAAGAAATGGCACCCAAGGATCTGTAGGACTTAGGACATGGGCATAGATTAGGACTCGGCACATTCATCAATGACCGAGTTTGTGATTGGGGTTTTGAGCTGACCCATGGTGTTCTGTCAGCTCTCTTTTATCCTCACTGAGCTGGTCCACCCTTCAGTGCTCTGGCACCATGTTGCATATTTAACTGAGTAACCCAGATGAGAGGGGCCAGCTTAGGCCTTCCCAGAGGTTGTTGAAGGATTCCTAGGTCTTGATCTTGACACAGTCTAAAGAAGGGTAGGGTAGTGATGCTGTAACATGTCTGCAATCCCAGTGCCCCATATAGCAAGATAGGAGATGGCAACAAGAGACTCTGTGGGAGCTATTGGGTGAGGCTGGTATATGCAGCAGATGGTGTTCAAACAAGGCTGACACCCAAGATCATCCTCTGAACTGTACATGTGATGTAGCACACACCCCTCCAGACAGTTTTTTGGTTTTGGTCTGTTTTGTTTTAAGAAAAAATAAGGAAGTATACCAAGAAAAAAACAATCAAGGATTTCAGTCTCTCAAAGGTGGTGGTGGCCCTGTGTCCACCTCCAACCCTGGTCAAGTAAATCTCAAGACACTATGAAAACAAAAGGCTCTGAATTTATAGGTGTCCCCAAGAGAGGAGTGTGTGGAGGCCAGAGGTCAATGTCGGGTGTCTTCCTCAATTGTTCCATCCTGTTTTTTATGTTTTGAGATTTCATAGGTACATACAATGAAATGTGATCACATCTCAGCTCCTCCCTGTACCCTGACCATATGTGCATCTCCCCACTTAATGCCTTCTTGTAATAACTGCCTGAGTCCCAGTTAGCACTGTCCATATGTGCATAGGGTGTGGCAGTTCACTGGAGAAGGGGGACAGTATACTAGTGTCCACCCCACCCCCAATTATTCTTTATCAACTACCAAGAGCTCCTCAGTTAAGGACAGGGCTTTCGAGTCAGGCAGTTCTTTTTACAGACAGCCACCCTGTTTTCTTCTGACAGGGTCCCTCACTGAACCTTGAACTTACTGTTTAATTAATAGTGGTTAGTCAGTAAGCTGCAGGTATCTTCCTGTCTGTGTCTATCCGGTGCTGGGATTATAGGTGTTTGCTGCCCCATTGTTTTTTTATATAGGTGTTTGAAATGCAGCCCAGATCTTGATTGTGCAGCAAGCGCCTCACTCGTGATCCCTCTCTCCAGCCTTCCCCTTGTTTTTAGACATTAGGCTAGACCCGTTGGCAGGCCAGGGAGCCCCAGGGCAACCTCTCTGTCTCAGTCTCCCAGTTCTGGGATTGTAAGCATATACCCCCACATTCATTTTTTTATATGGGTGCTGGAGATGGAGCTTGGGTCCTTGTATTTGTGTGACAACCACTTTACCAATAGATCTGTTTCGTCAGTGGGTGTATATTGATCCATTCTTCCATGGGTAGATTTGAAGCACTATCCTGACTCCCAGCCCAGTGTAGTCTGTATCCCTCTCGTGGACAGAAGAGTTTTAGCTCAGAATTCCCCAGAATGGTAGCATTATTTAGACTTGGGGGATGGATACTTTCCTGTGTATTGGGGTGCTGCTGGGATTTCTTAATGTCTTCCATTGAAGTAATTGAAACAGGGCATTTGGACCACCATTCCCCAATACCTACTTCATGAAAATGTGCTAGAAGGAAAAAAAAAAAAAACCATGGTAGAACATTGACAGTAATCTCAGTGTCTGTCATCCACATCCCATGTTGTCTCCCTCTCCCCTCCTGGCCTCATTTTTCTTGAGAAGGGACCTCACTGAGCTACCCAGGCTGATCTCTTACTCCTGGGTTTAAATGGTCCTCCTGCTTGGCCTCCTGAGTAGCTGGGACAGAACATCTGTACCACAGCTCATAGGTTACACAGACCACTAGAATTGGGTTTTCATTGGCCAAATGTGCTGAGCTTTCTTGCATGTTTTTACTGTACCTGTTGCCTCTAGCCCAAAGAAGATCTCAAGCATCTCTATATTTCACTTAAAAGAACCTTTTGGTTTTTCTTTTCTAGACCAAGTAAAACAAAAATATCTAGTTATTTTCTTCAGAGAAGGTCAGCTAGTAGCAAACCTTGCTGTTTTATGATAAATAAGAGTTTCTGGCCCCTGAGTTCTCCAGTGACTTCCCCCCCCCCCCCCATTAATCTGGGTAAAGGAAAGAAATCCAAGTAGCCTGCTTCTGTGGATAGGCCTGAAAAGTGTCACTTTGTACTAGTGAGATCTGTCTCTGTGGTGATGAGCAGGAGAAGGAGCCACCTGTTTCAGTCATGCTTACAATGCATTGGACATTAAATATTGCTTTCAGGGTTTGGGAGAGATTTTTCTTAGTCTCCATAGCAAGTCGGTCCATTTCTCTTTCCTACTTTGCACTGTTTGACATGTTCTTAGAATTCAGATATATGGGCTTCATGGCGCTCACACTTTATGCCCCTTTAGGAGACTAAACAGTCCAGTGTGAATGGCTCTGAGAAGAAAGACAGCCCATTTTCACATGGTGCTGCCACATCACTCTAAACACTGGCCTTAACAAGAATTCCAGATTAGGAAGACTTGAGTGCAGGTGTTGCCTGACAATTTTTTGTCACCTCATCCTCCTGCTTGTAGAGTTGTCTGTGTTACCTTAGCTTTCTAGTGAGTTCCTCACAAGGACTAATCTCTCCTCTCCAGTTTGCATCTGTGAGCTGCCTGGTTGTGGCAGGGATTGTATCAGCTGATGAATAGCAAGGGCAAGAGGGCACTCCAGAAATAGCAGTAATGATTGCAGGAAGGCCTCCTATCAATGAGGATTGAGTCTGCAGTGGCTGGCTCGATTCATTAGAGTAAGGGTATTAATGAAGCAAAAGGTGTGAGTTCAGACCCGTGCACACCAGACAGAGAATTAGGGCTTGGGGTGGCTCAGGCACCCACTGGTCACAGAATAATAGAGAGCTGTGTGTCCTTTCTGTGGTGGGTTCACTGGGCCTTTTGTGTTAGAAGGTTGAATGAAGCTGGAAATGAAGGACCTTGCTTCTTCCGTGCCTGACTGTTGGTCACTGATGTCTCTCTTTCATTTCATTCCAGAGAGCCGTATGATCTTGGATGCCTTTGCCCAGCAGTGCAGTCGTGTTCTTAGTCTCTTAAATTGTGGAGGAAAACTTCTGGACTCCAACCATTCTCAATCCATGATTTCTTGCGTCAAGCAGGAAGGCTCTAGTTATAACGAAAGACAGGACCAGTGTCACATTGCAAAAGGGGTCCACAGTCAGACCTCTGACAACATAGACATAGAAATGCAATATATGCAAAGAAAACAACAAACTTCTGCCTTTTTGAGAGTGTTCACTGACTCTCTCCAAAATTACCTGCTCTCGGGAAGCTTCCCGACTCCAAACACCTCATCAGTCAGTGAATATGGGCACCTGGCTGATGTGGACCCACTCTCAACCTCCCCGGTGCATACACTAGGTGGCTGGACCTCCCCAGCGACGTCTGAGTCCCATGGTCACCCATCCTCCTCTACACTGCCAGAGGAGGAGGAAGAGGAAGAAGAGGAAGGCTACTGTCCTCGATGCCAGGAGCTGGAGCAGGAGGTTATCTCATTGCAACAAGAAAATGAAGAACTCAGAAGGAAACTGGAGAGCATCCCAGGTACGCAGCAGTGCAAAAAATATGAAAACACACACACACACACACATGTGCATAGAGAGTTGCCAAATTAAAAACCCCTTCTCGTGTAAATGACTTCTCTAAATGGAGCAGAGGTTGGGCTCAGAACAGAGTGGAATCTGATTGTGTGTTTGCTCAGGAGAGACAGGGAAGTAGATCTACATGATGACTTCCCAGCTGGACCGTCCGTCATGCCTTTGGAGCTAGGAAGCGGTGTGAGACCATAGTGTTTCGCATCTCAGTGCATTCTCATGGAAAGACCTGGAGCTGTCTTGTAGAATCTACCCTATTTGACAGTCAGTTTGTGGCAGATGGTCATCAAGGACAGACAGGCACATAGGAGAAGGCAGCGTCCTGAAGTCAGCAGACAGAATGAGGAAGGTTGAGGTCAACTGAGCAAGTGCTTCACACAGCCCAGTGCTAACCCAAGTGTCTTCATGTTCTGAAGGTACTGCTGGGAACATAGAGGTTCCTGCTTCATTTTCTCCCCTGAAGTAAAGCCTGGAGCACAAATGAACTAAAGGGGGTGAGCTCGTCAGTTCAGAAGGAAAAGTGTGTTGGGGGATTCACAAGAGGAAGGGCAGGTGGAAGATCTAACAGAGCAAGTTGGGGAGGAAGAGCCTTCAACTAGTGCTATATATTGCTGGTGAACTGTCTGCTAGCCAGGAGGTACTCTTACATTCAGAGGTCCTTTCAGATGTTGGAGGTTCACACCAAGGAGGTGGCATTGTCACTATTCTTTCTGTATTGGATAATCCCACTAGAAATTTGGAAGGGTTGGGGGGGTGGGACGGGGACGGTTACAGGGTTATTTGCTTCTCCACCCAGTCTTCATGCATGCTCGGCAAGCACTGTATTCTCTGGGCCTGAAAAACTCTTTAAGATAGATCAGCGTATCAATGAAGATAACTTGAATGTCTTTACTGAGATAGTTATCCTTGTGTAGCCCAGGCTGGCCTTGAACTCATATCTACCAGCTTCTGCAGGTGTGCACCACTGTGCCTTCTATTTTTGGTCTCTGCATATCTGAGTTTTTAGAATCCACACATAGGATAGCTCAGTCAGCTGGAGAGATAGATGCTCTGCAGTGAATAGCACTCACTGCTCTTGCAGACAACCTGTGTTTGGTTCCCAGCACCTACATGGCAGCTCACAACTAAATGCAATTGCTGTTCCAGGGGAATGAACTCCCTATTCTGGTCTCCATGGGCACCAGGAACACATGTGGTACACAATGATGAAGGCAAACACACACACAAAATAAAAATTTAAAAAACAGACTAGATCAGACATGACTAATACTCCATGACAAATACTTCCTTTGCCTGCTTTCCTATTGCCAGAAAGTCATGTCATTTCTGTGTCACAGTAAACACAGAGTATGGATGTCTTCACAAGATAGTAGTTTTAATTTCCTTTGAATGTAATCCAAGAAGGGAGATTGATTCCAGGCAATATGGCACGCTATGCTTAATTTCTGTAGAAACCTCCATAATCTGCATACGGGGGACAGTGGTATTCATCCTCACCAACAGTGGAGGAGAGTTGCTTTTCTCCACACCCTGTCAACATTTATTATCTTTTGAATAAGTGATATCTGTTCCAAGGGTTGTGAGATGGCATGGTAGTGGGTTTGGGTTTTGTTTTCCTTGTTAATGACTTCTCAGCACCGTTCATTGACTGTATTTTGGGCATTTGTTTTTCCTCCTTTGGGTTTTTAAGACAGGGTTTCTCTTTATAGCTTTGGAGCCTGTAGTGGAACTCTGTAGACCAGTCTGGCCTTGAACTCAGAGAAATCCACCTCTCTGCCTCCCAAATGTTGTGTATGTCTTTGGAGAAATATGTATATGTATTGGGCCTGTCTCTTTGAAACAGCTGAGCTCCTGATCCACACACACACACACACACACACACACACACACACACACAAAACCTGCCCCAAGTCCTGAGATTATGTGTGTACCACTCTGCCTGACTCTTGCCTATGTGGGTGGAGGGGGTAGGATGGGGAAGGGAGAGAGGGAGGTTCTCTCACGGGCCTATAGCTCATATTTGGGCTAGGCTAGCCAGTCCATCCATCAGCCCTAAGGACCCTTCTCTCATCACCACACCACACCTATAACATGGATGCCAGAGCTGGAGCCAGGTCCTCGAGGATGTTTGTAAGGAAAATGTTTGATTGACTGAGCTACCTTCTTTTGGTAGGAATTTTATGGTTTCCAGTCTTATATTTAGGTCTCCTTTGTAATTTCTAATGTTTATGGTCTTATATGAATTGATGGCTGACTTTTACGTATGGTATAAGTTTTCAATCTAATTTCTTTCTTTTTTTGTTTTGTTTTTTTGAGACAGGGTTTCTCTGGGTAGCTTTGAAGCCTGTCCTGGCACTAGCTCTTGCAGACTAGTTTAGTCTCAGACTCACAGAGATCCACCTGCCTCTGCTTCTCAAGTGCTGGGTCTAAAGGCTTGCACCACCACTGCCCAGCTAAGTAATTTTTTTTTTTTTTTTTTTTTTTTTTTTTGCATGTGGAAATTCAGTTTTTGGGGCTGGAGAGATGGCTTGGGGGTTAAGAACACTTGATACTCTTGCAGAGGACCTAGGTTCAGTTTCCAACACTCTCCTGACCAGCAGCCAACACACACACGATGCTCAGACGTTGCACCACACATGCTCATTCACACATGCACAAAATAAATCTTTAAAGAATACAAAAGAAAATTGAGTTTTTCCCAGTATTAATATTGCCAGTATTTAAAAAAAGCAAAAACAAAAACAAAAAAATTCTACAAGGCATGATGGCACACACTTTTAATTCCAGCACCAGAGAAGCAGAGGCAGATCCAGACCAGCCCAGGCTTCATGATAAGATCCTGTCTTTATGTGGGAAAAAAAAAAAAAGGAAGACCTACCTTCATCTTTTTTTTTTTTTTTTTTTTTTTGAGACAAGGTCTTAGTTTATGGCCCTCAGATCTCTGATTGTTCTGCTTTCCCCTCCTGAGTGCTAGGTCTATAGGCACAGGCCATTGCACCCAGCAGAAGTTCTGTTGTTTTATAAATCACACATGTGCGGTCATTTTGGTTTATTCTCCCTAACTCTGGACCCACACCAGCCATCTATTTCATCTTACAGACAAGGAAGTTGGGGCTTAGAAGATGGGAGAGCAGCTGTAAATGGAGAGTTACATAGGCCAAGCCTTCTGACTTTGTGTCCAGTTTGTGACCCTCCAGCCTGGAGTCAGTTCTCACCTTCAGGGTAGTTGTGTTGTCTGATCACCAGTGTGATCCTGAGTTAGCCAGTAAGTTAGTTAATGAACACTGAGGCATTACTTCTAGCAGACATACAGAGCTAGGCCTCTGAGAATCTCCTGTACAGTGCCTTGAACTAATACGTGTGTAACCTTGTTTCTTTCGTGCTTTGGGTGTTGGCACTTCAGCACTACAGTGGAGGTCATTTTAAAAATGAATTCCCAAACAGAAATATAAGAACATCCCTAAATGCATTGTGACAGGGACACTTGTTTCAAGCATAAGAACTGAAACAGGGCAATCACAGCTGGCACATTTGTCAGGCGACTCACATTCCAAACTTCTTTGCACGAGTCTGCAAATGGCTTGCAAAAGTTCCGGTTGGGAGTTCCAAACATACCTTAGCAAGCACACAAATTTGCGATTACAGAATCCAAGAGGGAGTTGTGACTGAGCTACAGAGCTAACCCAGACAGTTCCCTGTGTCATTGAGCAGGTAAATTCGTACTACAGTTAGTGGTAAAGGGTTTTTGTGCACACAAAAACCCCTGAGAGCAGCTGCAGCTGTAGACTCATGTTCTTTGCTGGCTGTGACTCCTACAGTTACTTATTTGCTCATTCTGAGCCTCAGTCTCCTCCTCTACAGCAAAGTTAACAATATTATAGGACTATGAAGTGTTAAATTCAGTACACCTTCCCATCAACACTTAGTGTCACCTTCCTGAGACTGGAGACACGGCTCCCCTTTTAAAGTCACTTGTTTCTCTTCCAGAGGGCCCATGTTCAGTTCCCAGAACCCACATGGTGGCCCACAAGCATCCATAACTCCAGTTCCAGGGGCATCCAGTACCCTCTTCTGACCTCTACAGGCACCAGGCATGCACACGATGCACATGGCAAGCAAAACATTCATACACTAAATCTTAGAAAAAGAAAGAAAAATGGTTGGTAGAGCATGTCTGTCTGTAATCCAAATGCCAAAAATCTGAAGCAGGAGGAGAGTCCAAGATCCATCTTAACCAGGCAAGAAAGAAAAGATAGTGTAGCAGTTGTGTGCCTCCCAATACCGAGATTGGAAGTTTTTCCAGAGGATAAGCAGTGTCTGACTTCAGAAAGGCCAGTGAGCCTCAGGTTTGTGTTGGCTTCTTGTAGTCAGTCTTCACTTCTCTGGGGTTCTGTTTGGGGGAGATAGGGTCCTATCTGTGTAGTTGAGATTACAGGCTTCCTGAACATTTTTGGAGACTTTTCAACCTTTGGTGCCCACAGTACACCAAGCATCAATCCTCACTGGACAGGTCTGACTGTTGGGCAACCAGACTCTTTATCAGACCCATGTCCTTTCCACCCCCCAAAATGTGCTGTCTTCTTGAGAAACTCCTATGCATTCTTCAGTGCCCCGTTGAAGCAAGTCACTCCTGTAAGAGATCCTTCCTAACCTCCAAGCACACACCACACATAGTGCATGCCTCAGTTAAAGTTGTTTTCAATCCTGTGTTTACCCTGAGTAAGTCTCCTGATGTCCTGATAAGGTGAAGGGGTCATACACTGTGCTTGAGGGCAGAGACAATGCCTATTATCTTGATGTTGCGGTCCCTGTTGAAACAGGACATTGTCTGTATCTGAACATAAACCAGCAGCTGTAGGATGCTAATACTTAAAGCTGATCATTTGGTTTGAGATAATCTATTCAGGAGCTTATTATAAAATGTACGATTAGACTACATGAAGATTATTAAAACATAAGAGATAGCTGGGATTGTCATCAGTAAAATCATTAAACTTTCCTATAAAACTATTGAGTAATGTTTTGAGGAGTTTGAAGTCTGACTAACAAGAGAGATAAAATGGTGCTTGAGGAAAGAAAATAAACTGACCAAGATTTTAGCTGGGTGTGGTAGCACAGGGCCTGTAATCCAGTCATTCCTGAAGCTGAGGCAAGAGGAGAGTGAGCTCTAGGCCAGCCTGGTCTACATGACTAAATATTGGTACAGTAAAATTATTAGCTGGAGGCCCACTCAGCCTTAATATGGGAAAACCAAAACGGTAGCAGTTTATTTACAAGAGGCTTATGTGGGAGTGGCTCACCCAGTACAGCACTGAGATAGCAGCCAAGTTACGAGGCCTCTGAGGAATCCACTGGACTCTTAGAACGCCAGTAGCTCCCAGTAGTCTTTGCTTCTGCTTCATATACATTGCTTCAGGGGGTCCTCACAGTCACTGGAGTAGGTAATTATTCCAGTTTATAGGCACAAACACAAGAACTCAGAGAGGGTGGGTAACTCACCCAGAATCGTATAGCGGTTATGTAGAAGAGTTTTCCCTGATAGAGATGAAACAGTCTTAGAGTCTAGGGGTTGGGGCAGGGTGATGAGCATTGTAATTCCATGTTGTTCCTTAGAGGGAAGAAAACTAGAAACATCAGTGTCAGGATGGGCACTAGATACAACTTAGTTTCTTTTGTAAGCACCTTTTTTTTTCTTTCTCTGTGGTGTTATGAGACAGGATGTAGCTGTGTATCTCAGCTTGGCCTTGAACTTGGCATTATAGATGTGCACCACTACACACAGTCTCTCCTTTTGGTAGAAGCCTCTGTATTTCTCTTCCTCGTTTATTTTTTCCCTGAATCAGCAGAATACACAAGAATCAAAAGAAACCTGCCCAGTGGATTACAGTTTCTTCACCAACCAGAATGGTTTGCTTAAATTCTTACTTGGCCCAAGGATGCTGCAGTTCCGTGTAAGGCCTCTGGGGGAGTAATTTACTACTTAGTGCCCTATTCATATTTCTATAGCTGTGGCTGTGAGCCCCTGACCGACCTCTCATCTTTTTAGAGGCCATACAAACACAAGGCAGCTTGGGATGGGTGGGTGGGTGGTTGGTTTTTGTCTTCCCACAGAATACATTTCACTTGTTTCTACGGTTTCCCTGTGGAAGCCTAGACAAGTGTCCAAAAAGGTACCAGTTAAGACATCTGGAGGCAGCATCTGTCTTAGGGGAGATGGCAAGGGAAACCTGGAAGTAGGAGGAGGGGAGGTCCAGGAAGTCCACAGTGATTCCAAATTTTTTAAACTTCGAAAATGACTCTGTGTGTGTGTGTGGTGTGTGTGTGAGTGTGTGTGTGAGAATTACAAATTTTACTATAGTTCCTATGCTAAATCAAGGGTTGTACCATATGCATGTCACAGAACATGCCTATTCCTTTAGCCTGTACCTCACCATCCTTGTGCCTCTGTCCCCAGAACTATTACAAGTGTTTGATACCATGATGGGTTCTTCTGCTCTTTCATAAATTAATACTGAAAGCCAGAGGCATATTCCCTGCACAGCATCAGCAAAATGGGTTGAACTTTTAATTTGTTGGTGAAATTAGGGGCACCTTATATCCCCCCCCAAGTAATTTTTTTTAATTAAAAGTTTTTCATACAATATATGTTGATCATTTCTCCTTCCAGAACCTCCCCAACTTTGTGTTCTCATTCTCTTTCTCACAAAAATCAGTAAATAAATATATGAATATTAGAACAAGTAAGGAAAAGACCAGTAAGACAAAAAACAAACTGAGGCAGAAAGGTCATTAAAACAAGCATGGAAGCTACCCCTGGGCATGGGGCCCTTACTCCACTGGAGAAAACGGATTTTCCCTTTTCCTGGTGTAAATGGCAAATGACTTTCTGATTTCCGTCCCCGTGTTGAAAGCTAGCTAACATGTCCCGTTGCTATTCTTCCCACAGTGCCCTGCCAGACCGTCCTAGATTACCTAAAGACAGTACTGCTGCACCACAACCAGCTTCTGCCTCAGCCTGCTGACCAGCCCACTGAGGTAGGAGTGACCTCTGGGAAGAGGGGTACGGGCTTGCAGGTGGAATTCCCCTCAGGTGAAGCCTGCTTACAGCTCTCAGTCTCTCTATGGAGCAGATTGGCTAGCCAAGCACATTGCTGCCTGGGGCGTTTGTGGGTCTCTTGCTGTGAGCACATACTCTGGAGAAAGACTGTGTGCTGATTTAATTTACAAAGATTCAGGAAATTGCATAGGAAATTGCATAGTCTTCCACATTCCTTTGGAGTAGGGAAGTTGGAAATGGAGATAACATCCAGCACGCCTTCCGGCAGAACCCTGGTCTCCACATTCCTGCCTTCGGGGTGTCAGACATTCTCTGGGGTTTCGACAGTGTATCCCAGACAGTGCATGCACACCAGCTGTTTTCTTTCTCTGAACCACAGTAGAAGCAGCCAATCTCCTATTGCATAGCACAATGGTCTCTTGATGCTAAGGTGCTTTAGCAGACTGCATTCTTACAAAGTTTTCTATGCTCAGTTTTGAGCATTTTACTACCTCCATGGTTTTAGAATTTAAAATATGGCTTGAGTCTCCTTTCCATCAATTATTGTGCTTCCTCCTCCATCACAGTGACCCCCTAAAGCACCTTCTGCCAGCATCCCCATGCCATCTCCATCAGAACCTCAGTGCCTCTTGGATCCTGAGAACCCTAGACTCTCAGTTCATGCTTTCCAGATGACTCATTTTTAAGAGATTAGGCCTGTCCAAGGACTGTTCCGGTGATCTCCACTCTGTTTTCATTACCTCTCCACCCTATAATCTTTCTTCCCTCACCACTCCCCAGTGATCTGCAGGAACACCCCCACCCCCACCCTGTGCCCTTCCTGGGTATCTGGTCCAGGAGCCCTTTGCAAGCCTGATCCCTCAAGCTCTCACTTCCCTTGTGGCTCTTGTATCGGTGTTGCCTTCTGACTTGTAAGACCCTCGAGAGCGTGGTCCCTCACACTCCCACTCAGGAAAGGCGTCCCCCCCCCAATCACTCACGAGAAGCGGTCTTGTTGCAAACGCATAAGGTCCTTTATATTCCAGTATACTGGGGTCGTCAGCCATACACCACTCAGGGTAGAGGGCTTAGCGACGACCCCTACCACAGAATTGAGACAGCTTTTATAGGGTTACAACAATGCCCGCGCATCGTGAACCAATCACCTCATCGCATCCAGTACGGACCAATTAATTTAAAGCATCCAAGCCCGCTCTTAGACCAGGAAATCTGTTTTTTGCTCAGGCTTCTGGGTTTGGCGACATGGCTCATTTCCTGTGTCCATTCACTCACAGGCTACCGTAAACATTAAAGTAGGTGACCCATCAGCTTGGGATTTAAGACTCCCAGCTTCCTGGGCGACATGGCTCATTTCCTGTGTCCATTCACTCACAGGCTACCGTAAACATTAAAGTAGGTGACCCTCAGCTTGGGACTTAAGACTCCCAGCTTCCTAGGATCACTTGAGAATTAGACTATATTTTTCCATCCTAACAAACTCATGCTCAGGACTTTTTCATTCATTGTTCCTAGGATACTTCCTTGCTTGTTCTGTGCCATCTAGGTTTATGGTGCTCTTCTTCCTCTTCCCCCTTTCCCTCTCCTCCCCCTTCTCTGTCACTTGAAGGCTAAACAGTCCCACAGCCCAGTTGCATATCACTGTTCACTGCTTGGCTGTTGGTGGGATGCTCCTCACTCTGCACATACCTGCTTTGATACTTAACCTATCTTTGCATCTTCTTTCTATAAAGATCTCACCAAACCCAGGAGAAAGCTCCTGCCCTATTGGTGGGTTTCTTCTCATTCCCAACTTGTCATATTAATTTTCTACCTTCTGGTCTACCTCTCTCTTCTTTGCACAAAACAAAGTTGTCTTTCTAAGTTAAAGATTGAGCCTAAATTAAAATTCGTATTTAAAGACTGCATTTGTTTTTGTTTGT
This sequence comes from Cricetiscus sungorus, assembly GCA_030556225.1. Classification (NCBI taxonomy): domain Eukaryota; kingdom Metazoa; phylum Chordata; class Mammalia; order Rodentia; family Cricetidae; genus Cricetiscus; species Cricetiscus sungorus. The sequence goes on from JANBXA010000734.1 coordinate 30,682,034, forward strand.
TTGTTTTTTATTTTTTCGAGACAGGATATCTCTATGTAACAGTTCTAGCTGTTCTGGAACTCACTGTGTAGACAAGGCTGGCCTTGAATCACAGAGATCTGCCTGCCTCTGCCTCCCCAGTGCTAGGATTAAAGGTGTGCACCACCACCACTTGGCTGAAGACTGCATTTGTTAACTTGACATTTTATGGTATAAAACACAAGTGAAACATGTGCTTTCTCCAGGAAGTGTCTATCTCTGATTGCCCCTCCCTGTTTGTGCTCATATAACATATTGTAAATCTGTACCTGTGACCATCATTTGGCTGAAAGCCTTTGAAGACAATGAGGGCTGTTTTCAGTGTGACTCATTAAATTAGGAACTGAAGTGCATAATCAGCCCCCACCCAATAGAAAGAGGATCTGGGAAGATGGCTTAGCTGATAAAGTGCAAACAAGGTGCCCCAGCACCCACAGGAAAGTCAAGTGCCGTTCCCGATGTGCAGCTGTCACCTACCGCACTGTAGAGGAGGGGACAAGTTTGCTAACCTGTCAGCTTGCTAGTCTGTGAGCCCCTGGTTCAGTGAGAGACCCTATCTCAAAAAATAAAGCCAGAAAGGCTGGGCAAGGTGGTGTGTATCTGTAAGCCTTTAATCCCAACACTTGGGAAACAGAGGCAAGAGGATCTGTGAGTTCAAGACCAGCCTGGTATACAAAATGAGTTCCATATCAGCCAGGACTACAGTGAGACCCCGTCTCAAGAAAAAAAAAGTATAAAAAAGAAATTAAGGTGGAAAGTCATTTAAAGAAAACCCCAACATTAAACTCTGCCCTCCATGTGTATAGGCATAAAAGTGCACTCATCCCCACACACAAATAGATAAGGACAGAGGATTGCCTGTTTCCCTTGGATAGGGCTGTTTAAACTTCAATACCTGTCATCATTAACATTATTATGATATAGTTTTTATTGTCATTTCAGGCACCTGAGGATGTTCTTGTTTTTATTATTTATTATATTTCTTTTAACTATGCTAAAAACAAGATTATAACTCCCACAGGGCATTCTGAGTTGTGTTTGGGGCTATAAATTACTCTTCTGTTTCTTGATGAAAATTATCTCCAAATGGTAACTCTGCATTTTATGAGACCCATGTTTACATTGGGCTGCTGTGGTTTGGAATTATATGGGACTCTACTACGATTTTCTCAAAGATTTGAAAAAGTCTGTCTTAAATTACCAGCTCCCTAGTTACAGATACCCTCATCTTGAAATAGGCACAGTTTAGGGGCATAGCTCAGTATCAAGGGATGATTGAAAAGCTCATTCAGAATTGTGATTCTTTGGAAAAAAGGATACAACCTCGCTGGACTAGCTACAACTTTTCCTTGCAGGTAGGCACCCCAACCCCAGGGGAACAGATATATTAGGATGATGATGATGTATTGAAAAGATAAACAGTTCTAGAAGTAGCTGCACATTTTTCCTTTAAGTTTGATGGTGAATATATTCACAGGGCCTATAAGAGAAGGGGTTTTATTTTTTTTTTTAAACTTCATTTTTATTTTTTGTGTGGGGGTATTTTGCCTGCATATGTCTGTGCACTGTGTGCATACAGTACCCATAGAGGCCACAAGGAGTATTGGATTCCCTGGGACTGGAGTGACAGAAGCTTTTGAGCTACCTGTGGGTGCTGGGAAATGAATGCAGGTCCTCTGGAAGAGCAGCCACTGCTCTTAACCATTGAACTATCTCTCCAGCCCCTGGCTTTAAATTTTTAACTACAACCACTGTTGCCAAGCATCTGCTTTGTGCCTGTCATGTCAGTAAGCCTTGTACTACATGGTTCATTCAACCAGTGTGTTGTATCTGCTATTAACTCCAGGAGCAGATTATTGCATGAAGCATACAAATCCTGGCCCTCAAAAGCTCTTTGGTAGGGATGAACGGACACCTTAACAGAAACTGGGAATCTGTAATTGTTGCTTTGTTTTGTTCTCTTTTGAGCCAGGGTCTCACTCTGTTCCCAAAACTGCCTCTGGAGCTCACTATATAGCAGAAACTGGCCGTGAACTCTGAACAGATCCCCTGCCTCAGACTCTAGAGTGCTGGGGCTACAGCTGTGAGCCATCGTGCTTGGTGACTATGGTATCATTGGCCCTATTTTGACAGTATAGAATAGTCCCCTCCCAGGCTGAACCCATGGCTCAGCTTTAAAATGGTGTTGTTTTGTTTTGGTTCTGTTGATGGGTGTTTTGTTTTCACAGTATGTAGGTGGACCACGTGTTAACCCAGTCCCCTCAGGCCCTGAGACTAGAATTACAAATGGTTATGAGCTGCCATGTGAATTGAACCCAGGCCCTCTGGAAGAACAATCAGTATTCTTAACATTTGATCCATCTCCAGTGCCAATGCCCTCCCTATCCTCACCCCACTGTAACTGTACTACCCGAGGCAGGTAGTGCAATTGTTCAGTAAGAAGTGCTGCTGTCACTAAAGGACTTCTGTAAAAATGCTTTAGATAAGGAGTGGTTCTGAACCAGTTTGGAGTCCACCTACCTCAAGCTACACCGACTGCCTGGGTTGAAAAGTCATTCACTGGAGATCTTCTAAGCCCCTACCTCTCTGTCCATGAGAAACCATGGATTATTTTCCTTCTGCTTCAGCCATGCAGCTCAACACACTTTCACTTAAGTAGGAATCTGTGTTCTACAACCTGGCTGCCTCATTCTTTCCTACACACACTGCTCAAGACTGCACTCTCACCACCTCCTCCGTGAGGGCAGATGGACCCTGTGCACAAGGTCCCAGAACCAAGGGGTCTGTATGCTGCCACCTTTGACTACCCATGGCCACTCCAAGAAGTTCAGGAAGCTTTCTCAAGTTAATAAGACACGGAATCCAATTCATTTTAAAGTTAGCCTGTCTCTAAATTTAACTACCTTCCTTAAAGGAAACCAGTTTGCATTGTCATCTTCAGGAAAATACTGAAGAGATGAGTTTCTGTGTTGTCTATTCGGGGAGTGTTTCCTAGGCAAATGCAGCCTTGCTGTCCTGCTGACTTTCTTACTAGGACCTTCTCCATACTTAACTAAAGCAAGCGTTTTCTGAAATAAAACCCTGTCAGACTCAAACAGTGCCAAATTTATAACCTGTAGTAAATTGTTAGTGTTGTAAAACTGAATGAGCTTCCCTTTTTTATTTTGTACACCTTAATTACTGGGGAAGAAGTATATTAAAACTGAGATCATGGGTTAATTAATTTGTCCTGGACTGTAGAATTTTATGGACAGCCAAATCTAAAGTAATGGTTGCGTGGGTGCAATTGACTAAACATGGCTTATAAATGTTACAGAAGTCCCCGTAATTAGTCCCTCTGCCGCTATTCAGCTTGGAAATTTTACAGCAGACATAAATTATGAAGGTGAAAAGTAAGAAAAATTTTGAGTTGACACGTTGGCATTTGCAGGAGATACAATTTGAGAAGAGCTGTTTTGCATTATTTTTTTTTCTTCAGCTTCCTCCTCTTAAACCCACTCTTTTCATGTTTTCACTGTTACACAATGACAATCATGTGTTAGGTGCCTTAAACACAAGTAATGCCTATTAAAATAGACAGTCAGCACCATTTCGCTAAGACCTCAGCTGGCAGCCAGAGGATGAAGGGACCTGTTTGATCACACTCTTCAAAGTCATTTTTGCATATTTAATAGATTGAAAGGGAAAGTTACAGGTTATATTTAAAGAGTGTTCCCTGTCATTGGATCTTGACACATTTTAACCTACCTGTTAAAATGCGAGTTATAAATAGCTCCTCTTTCAGAGGTGTTCATTATACCTCATTGGCTCTTGTTATAGAAAATGCAAATGTAATTTGAAAAGTGCCCGTTCTGAGTGTGAGCAATTACTTGTGCTCTTCAATGCCCGGTTCATTGTCAGCATAGCCACTTGGTTTAAAATCGTGTTTGCCTTTGAAATGGAGATCATTTGGCTTCTGGCTGGCTCGCTCAGTAGGTAATGAGAAAATATTTTCCTTTTCTAGGGAAGCAAGCAGCTGTTGAACAACTATCCTGTCTACATAACGAGCAAACAGTGGGATGAGGCTGTAAATTCTTCCAAGAAAGATGGGAGACGGCTCCTTCGATACCTCATCAGATTTGTTTTCACAACCGATGAGCTTAAGTACTCATGCGGCCTTGGGAAAAGGAAAAGGTCAGTGCAGTCAGGAGAGACAGGTCCCGAAAGACGCCCTCTGGATCCAGTTAAAGTCACGTGCCTCCGAGGTACTGCATCCTTCCCCTCAGTGTCCACCATCCGTGATCCCATTTCACTGCATTGGCTGTGGCTCCCCACACAAGTGTTCAGCTGTTATTGTATTTTGATTTTTTTTTTTTTTTTTTTTTAATCTTTGCACCAAGACTTTCTAAGCTTCATGTGGCCCATCAACTTGGTGTTGAAAACCTCTGTAAACGATTCTTTGCTTTAGCCTCGTTTTCACATACTGGTACAAAGGCATCGCATAGCGCCTCATGTTTCACGCTTTCAGTTCAGATTTTCTTTGCTGCCAGAGAAGGCCACGTTCAGCAAAACTGGAGCATAGGGAGATAGGTGCAGGAAGGTGTGCCATTTTGTAATTAGTAAAAAGGTATCTTGATTCCATGGGCCTTAATCTTGCTGGCTTCTTTATTAATACATGCAAAGCATACTGAAAGTAAACTTTACCCATAAAACCTTTGTAGGTGTGTGGGGGAGGGAAGTGGTGAGAGAGAGAGGGGTTAAAAGAGATTTTCTATGTTTAAAACTTCTGCTTAGATGACACAGTTTTATCAGTATTTTAGATGATTGCTTTGATCTTCACAGTTGCAGGTCAGGCAAAGGTTGGGAAACTAGCAGTTGATGGAGTAGGTTCCATCAAACACAGACAGGTAGAAACATAGGACCACTAGAACAGTCTGTCCGGGAACACAGAACAGACAGCACACCAGAAGACCCTTCACAGTAGAGTACTAATTTTATTAACTAGAAAGACATGCTGATTTAGTCTGGGTAGGAATCCAAATTTTTCCTAGTGATAAAGTCACAGTTTGATTGATAGACTGATCACTTATAAGACTTTGGCAGTTGGAAGTCTTGTCCTTGTACTCACCCCAGGACACAGCCTTCTTTTAGATACTTGAGCTCTGTAACCCCTCCTGCCAAAGTACACATGTCCTGTTGGGTAGCAGCTAGGCATCTCTAGCTCACCCCACACATTTCCACCCTGCAAGCATTGAAGGGTTGGTGCATGCATGGCTTTCAACCATCCTAGATGAGTGTGATGTAAGTTCTCTGTGGTAGGGCAAGTCACATTGCAAGAATTGCCTTCATTAACTCATATCAGTACTGTGAAGCAATCCTATGGGCCAGTCCAAAAATTCCACTTACTTTGCATGACCAGCTGATGAAAAGTTCCATAATATATCTTATTTAACTAATTGATCATAATTCCCCTTATTCCCCAACAACAAATCAGAGGTGGCAGAATTGCTCACCCAAGATGCAGTGTTGGGCTCAGGCTTCTTATTTGTGGAACCAAAGTAGTAAAAAACTAAACCAGTTGTATCCCTTCTGGGGAAATGATTCTCACTAGGTAAAATGCTTGCTGTACAAGTTTGAGGATCTGAGTTCATCCCTGGGATCCATATAAAAAGCCGAGCAGGGAACCACTAAGGAAGACATTTATCTGTGTTTTCAGCAGCAAATGTTCCTAGAGGTTTTGGGTGACTTTTGCTCTTGCACATGGAACATTGGTGTGGGGTAGATTGGTTGTAATGAGTGACACTATCATGGCATAATGCCCTGAACCTCAATGTAACTCTTCTGATAGTACTTCTGGTATAGGTTAAGCAGACTTTCCATTGTCATCTGTCAAAAACCAGCTGTTTGCTGTCTTTTTTACTGTTGTTTGTATTCCCACAGAATTCATTAGGATGCACTGTACCTCCAACCCTGATTGGTGGATGCCTTCGGAGGAGCAGATAAACAAAGTGTTCAGCGATGCTGTGGGCCATGCCCGACAGGGACGGGCAGTGGGGACTTTCCTGCACAACGGTGGCTCATTTTATGAAGGGATGGATCACCAGGCTTCCCAAGATGAGGTCTTCAACAAGAGTTCACAGGATGGATCTGGGGACTAGTGGACAGAATCTTCCCACCTAGCAGTGTTGTTTATGTGTTTTGTTTAAGAGCTCCAGTTGTGAATGTCCATTTCCTTGTTACCTTAGAGTCCAAAGCATGTTATTCTGTCATACTTTATACATTTCTCAAACTTAAAACTCTTGATCCACTGCCACAGTTCCCAAAAACTTTAGGGTTTTCTGGGAAGTCTCTGGATCCCGAAGTAGTATTATATCACAGAGGAAAGGGTACAGTTGATATAAAGTCATTACTAGGTATACATCAGGGGTGTCTCCTGTTCCAAGTCTTCAAGTCAGCCTGGCCTCCTGAGCAGAGCTGGTCTCCTGGGAAGGTTCAGTTAGCGTTCCTGCACATGGAGGAAGGGAAGACACAGTTGTTTTAAGGAACAAGCATTTTCTTATTTAATTCAAGTAAGTTTTCTTTCAATTTTCCAAAGACTTGAATTCAGAGTTCTCAGCAAAGAGGACAGGTGACACTGTAAGCTCCCATATGTCATAAACTCTTATTGATTGGAAGCCAAAGGACAGAGGCCATGTCTGTAGATGGTCAAGGGCAGGTCAGCTACTTTTCTGTTATTTCATAGACAGATAAAACTCACTGTGTCCATCAGAAAGGCAGTCTGGTTTCTGTGGTTTATAGGCAGTAGATTTTATATCTTTAGGAAACATCCAAAGATTCAAAACCATTTTCAGAAGCCTTGATGCATAGCTTCCATAGCCTTAAGTCGTACTCTCGATATAATGCCAGGATGGTGGGTTAGTGAGAACTCCCACTAGCTGGCTGTTTTAAGATCAAGCACAGGGTATGACTGATGGCATCTGCTGCTGACTGGGGGTCTGGCATTGTAGATGCAGCTTCAAGGATGTTCTGACAACTATGCAGTGGCTTGTCGGTGATTTCTCTGAAACTTGAGGACCTTTCTGGGCTGGGTTAGAAGTATGGAACTTCTGTTTCCCATTGTCATGGATGAAAACGTCTCATCCAGCTGTTCCTCCTTTCCCCACAAGTCCTCTGCAGTCTAAGCTCTAAGTGACTATTTTGCTTCCCTGCTTAAACCGTGGAATCCATATGTAAGGTTAGTGGTGCCCTGGGAGCTGTTTCCCAGGAGAGGCTACAGAGGTGCTAGAAGCATTTTTGATAAGGACTCAACTTTGGACATTAGTGACTTGCTTACCAAATGAGTCAAGATTACTGTGTGCTTTGTGGAACCAAGAGTTACAGGGACAGCGTTTATTGAAGATAGTGAATGACATCTACGAACACAGTCAAGACTTTGGAAATGGGATAGGAATTCAGACTGTATCCATTTAGAAAAGGACTTTTGCAGAGGCCAGTTTTGTCCAAATAAATAACATATCCTTTATAGTCAGTATTTAGCATCAGATTCTGAACAAATCGGCTGAGCAGTTTAGAAGTAAAAGAAGTTGAGTAAATGAGCTGTCACTTACAATGGCTGACTATCCAAGAGAAAGGGGTATTAATGTGTGCTCAAAGGTCTGGGAAATCTGTCCTAGGAAATTTCCAGTGCCATAAAACCTTGGGAGGAGCCCACCATCCCCTCATTTGCATATCCATCTTCCCCTTGCACTGGTCTTCAGTACCTCTTGCTGCTGGGCATGTTGTCCTTGCAACAGCAGCCATGTTTAACAGCTGCTTTTAAGGGGTGCAGACTTGCAGGTTGTCTTTCCCCTGTAAGTTTGAGGGGTCTGGACACAGCTTCCATGCATCATCTTGGAGCCCACAGTGGTGCAGCTCTTCACTAAGGGTGACAGGAACATTTTGGGCACCAACTCTCTGAGCCTTTGGGGCAGGGACAGGAACCTCCAGACTGGCTGTTGCTTCTGCTACTTGAAAGGGTGCCCATGCTAGGTTCCCACCTTTGCTCCTGAACCGCCTGCTCTCTGCCTGTCATTCTCACTCCCGGTGAATGTCTGCTCTGTCATCCACTTCCCACAAGTGACCAGTTCTGAAACAGTAGAAGTGATACTGGCCATTGTGCACATGAGGAAACTAAGGACCGCAGCACTGACTTCCTCAGCATCTGCAGCTAGTTTGCATGTGTGTCCTGGCCCTAGGACCGGTAGTCTTCAGCCGCAGTCAAGTGTCCGTTTTTCCTGCCTCTGTTTACATGATTGCTGTTTTCTTTAGCTTGGTGAAGTCCATGGCCACGTAGACCTGTCTCAGTACTCTGCTGGCTCTTTCCTCTAGTGTGTATCCATTTAAGGCTAGGTGCTACTCTGGTCATGCTGGGTTCCTATGCGGTCACCTGAGTGTCAAATCAGCCTGAGAAAGCCGCCATGTCTGGCAGGGATGCAGAGCTCACCATTAATCATGCTGTCCTGGTCTCTCCACAAGCCTTTGCTTTAATGTTTGGAGGTCTGAGGATGTTGTCAGCTTGGTTTGATTTTCCACATCATTCTGACAGACACACTGCTCTCCCAACACAAAACTTAGTCCTCTGTCAACTTTTAGAATTACCCAGAGCCATTTAGTGTTGGTTTGAGTTAGAAACAGTTCAAGATGCAGCTGTGCCGTTCCATTGATGAGAAAAATGTGGTTGCCAGGCTGGTGTGACTAAATGTGTTGATTTTGTCCATAATTGGGTAGGTTCAATGTCCCGGCTATCAGAAGCTCCATGGTTAACAGTGATATTGTCGTTGTGTAGTCTTCTTTTTCCATATTAAAATGCCTGCTTCTCACAGTGATTGATTCCCTCAGGCACAGATCTTGCCAAGAGGAGGATGATCAGGGGACTGGGACCAGGAGCCTACAGAAGGGAGCAGTTTTCTACTAGCATTTGATAAGATCACATTTCTTATCAGCCCATTTGTGGATGCACTTAGCCTCTCGTGGTATCAAAAAAACTGAAGCATTTCTTTTTTTTTTTTTTTTTTTTGCTTGAAAGTATTTCTGCCAGGCCTTTACCCTGGTCCTTGTCCATCATAGCATTTGGGGAAATGTCGCCATGTGTTGCATAAGGCTTCCCTAAAGAGGTAGCAGAGAGTATAGGCCTGCAAGAGTGTTGTCATCTCTTGGTCAGGTGTTGAGGGATGCATGTCACCACTTGAAGCTGTAGTCAGTGGGTGATTCATGTGTCATCCCGGATGCTTCATCAGTATGATAAGGAGATGTGTAATTACAACTGTATTTAACACAGCTACTCTCTATGGCTTCCGGTTACAATCACTGATAGCAATAGGGTTTTTTTTTTTAAATTCGGTCCAGTAATGATTCTTGAAATAATAGATGTTTACACAAAATCTAAATAATAACTTTAACTTAGAAATCTGCGGGTTTGTGATTTCTCCATATCTCTGCCGTTTATGACTTGTGCCTCTTTTCTGCAACTCTGAGAAAGTAGATGGAGCTCTGTGGGAAGATGTGCACCATGTCCAGAATGAAAACAGTCATTGCCCTCATTTGAGTTCTTTTTGTTTGTTTTGTTTCAGTATAAGGGTTAAAAATTGTTCAGTATGTGCTCTATACTAACTGACACCCACTGACTACCTCCTTAGTTTCTGTATAAACCAGTTATCTCTTTTGTTTTAAAGTTCATTTTTTGGTGACTTTTAGAAAAGATTGTAAATGCTGTACCAGGTCTGTGTTAATCTATGACTGCTTTCCCATGTGGATTTGGAGAAACGTGATAGGAAATGGTTTTGCACATATGGTACAAGTCTTTGGTGGTGTGTGTTGAATGTGGTGACACTTGCAAAGCTGCTTGGCAAACACATCAAGAGGGATGCTTGAGTCACAACTCTAATGCAAATGTGTTGAAACAGCAGTGTGTGTCATTATGGTGTATTTTTGTAAACATGATGGTGGCTTCTTTCAGTCATATAAGTAGTGGATAAAAATAACACTTGAAACACTGGAGGAAAGTGTCACTTAGCTGATCACAAAGCTACTTGCATTATCAGCCGGGGCGTGTGCGTGTGTGTGTGTGTGTGTGTTTACAGGAGAGGGACGAATTGACACAGCAATGTGGAAGACAAAAATAATACCCATACCACTTTTCTTAGGGTACAATTTAATACTTTGGCTGATGCATTTACACATTAGAGGCCACTTGGCACTATCCATAGTATATTGAATTTTGGGAAATACTGAGAACTGGAATTATCATTTTTAATGACTGAGCTTAGGTAGCTGGCTGTAAGGGCTGTGCTCTTATTGAATCACAGTTTCTCAAATAGCAATGAAAGTGCATCTACTAGCAAGACCCAGTACAAGTGACCGGATGTGCCTCAGCATGTTGCAGAACGGTTTGGTCCCATTGGAAATCACTCCCGTGGCAATAGTTAAGTACAGCTACCTAAGTGTAACTCTTGATTTCCTGTGTGCTAGCTGCTTTGATAAGCACTTTACTGTGTCCTTCCTTATAACCTGCACAGCTGCCCTAAGCTGTCACTGCCCAGGGTGCTCACTGGAGGTCACTGAGCTCAGCAGAATGACCCCTTCTGTTTGCCCCAGTCAAGCATAGTTCTCAAGGTCTGCCAACACTTTGGAGTGAACTTTTTTGTTTTTTCTGATGTTATCGAGGGAAAGCTGGCATTTGTATCAATTACTACATCTGCTTTGGAAGTACACAGGTGCTTAAATACAAGTATGTGAAGCTTGGGCCTCCAGGAGGTTCTTAAAGGGCTGGCCTGTGTGACATTCTGTGAGGGAGACTGGAAACTTAAGGGAAATGGACATATCAGAAGCCTTGTTCCCTTCTACTTGTGTTCTAGGTTCCCTGTACAAGATGCAGGAACATAAGAGAAAACTTTGAATTTTGTGACTAGATCCTCTTGGGGAACACCTGGTGACAGCACTGGGTATTTGCCAGTGTTCCCATCTGTGTGGCTGGTTTTGCAGCCTCCTGGTGACACTTAAAATACAGTGGAACAGGAGGTTTTAACTGACATTGTCACTGTGAGAACTGTAGAGGAGATCATGTAAAGAGCATAGTGACCTGTTGATTTTTTGCCCCTGTAGTTTTAGCTTTAACATCCTTGAGAGCATGCCAAAGCCACAAGGGGCCCGGCTTGTGCTTCTTAGGAGCAAGCCCTGCTGGAGGCAGGCAGGGAACGAGGTCACTGTCCGGCCTGACCCTGCCCAGGCTGAGCCTCGCCTTCATGTCGCTCCTCTGCAGAATGGCATGTAGCAGCTAACGCTGGGGCCAGTTGCCTTTACTCTATTTTCTATGATGAATACTTGTGGAGAAACTGTGACAAATCCATTGATCCTAATATTTTTATTGTTGGAGTCTTGTGGCTTCTCTGAATAATTTCTATTTGATTGTACTGTGTGGAATTCATACACACTAGGAATATGTTAATAAAAGCTAAAATGCATAGTATAATATAGAATAGCAAAAAATTTTTGTGAGCAATTTATATAGAAGAGTAAGTTGTTTTTTAAGTGTTAGGCCATTTCTTTTAGGAAGCTAAAATGTTATAAGAGTTTTTTAAACATTCAATATTTTTAATTATAAGAGACATTTGTTACTAGAGCTAATTATTTCAGGTGTTCTAATTGGAATATTGATTTTCTTACCTCATATACCTCTAGAATGCCACATGTTCTGTTGGGGATAAAATTGCACAATAAATGTCAAGTTATCTGTTACAGATGTTTTAACTTGTATTTTTTGTTTTGTTTTGTTTTCATTTTCGTCTGTGTGTATGTTAATGTATGCAACTTCGTGTGTGGCATATGTGCATATTGTATACATTGTGGAGGCCTAAGGTCAATCTCAAGAATCCTCCTCTGTGTTTCTACCATATTATTTTTGAGGTAAGGTTTCACAGTCAATCCCAGAGTGCATGGATAAGGCTAGTCATATGGTCAGTTTGCTGTGGGAGTCCTCTGCCCCTGCCTTCCAGACCTGGAATTACAAACAAGCCACCCCTGAATAGCATTTGTGTTGAGTTCTACTGTTCTAAAGTCAGATCCTTTAGCTTGCACAAGTGTTTCAGCCACTGATCCATCTCCCCAGCCCCTAACTTGTTCTTTTGCCAATTTATTGTTGCTAGTTTTTTGTTTTTGTTAAAGTGTTTCTAGTTTTTTGTCTAGAGTCCTTTCCTCCTGAAGCTATGGCTTTCCTGTTTGTCTCTAAATGCAAGGAAACATTCTATGCTGAACACCAAAATAAAAACCAGCAAGATGTCTTGGAGGGTAAGGGTGACAGCTGCCAAGCCTAAAAACAATCAAGAGCTTGATCCTCCAGACCTATGTGAAGGAAGGAGAGTGCTAAGTCCCATATGGTATCCTCTGACCTCCATGAATACCATTGCATATGCATATCCACACACACATTTAACAAAGTCTGTTATCCCAAGGAAGTAACCAGAAATTCATCTGTCCTAGTAAGTAGGAGAGTGGGGAGGGAGTGACATGTGACTCGAAAGAACACGTGCTATCTGGAAGCCCCTAAAGCTGCAACTCAACTCCAGATCCACAAATATTACCTATATATGGTATTTGAGCAGTGCACTGAGCACAGAAACAAATTGGCTGTAGCTGAATAGAAACATGGTTGTGGCTTCCCCCTTTGAGTTATGCAGAAAGAATGACATAACCATTACAGAAACACAAAATTACAAATGTTATTTCATGAGCCAGATTACACAAAAAAACTAAAAGTTTAATTTTCAAGGAAATACAAAGGTATTTTTGCCCTCAAGATTCAAAATTCAAGCCAATAATTTTGTCTGAAAAGCTGCTTCAATCAAAGTATGGTTAGAATTAGGATATCGGTGAAAAGTGGATATAGCACTGAAAGGGTGGACTGCAACAAGGAGCATCCAGGATAAACCTAATGAAAAAACATAGAGCTAAGTGACAGGATTCAAAATCCAGTACAAATAGGGGCTGTTTCTATGCACAAGCAATAAGCAGTCTAAGAAGAAAAATAAGCAATTCTCCTTATGGTAGGAGCAAAAGAATAGTATACTCGAAACCAACAAAATTCCAAACACTGCAAACTATAAAATAAGCAAGTTCAAGACTTGAAGGATGGAAAGTTCAGTAAAGGAGTGAGCTATTAAAAATGCAGTGCTGCCACGTGGTGGGGGGGCACACTTTAATCCCAGCACTCTGGAGGCTGGGAAATCTCTTGAGTTCGAGGCCAGCCTGGTCTATAGAGTGAGTTCCAGGACAGCCAAGGTTACATAAAGAAACCCTGTCTCAAAAAAGAAAAGAAGTATAGTACTCCCATCTCTGGTCAGTAAGGAGCATGCAGCTGCTATCAGGCTAGCTGCCAAGGGGTCCTAGGATTTACGGGAAGAGAAAGGACCCAGATATCAAACAAGATGAAAGGTACATTTATGGTAATTGGCAATTAACGTGTTGAAATGGTTCCTTGGAGGAAGAAGAGCCTCAAGCAGGTGACAGGGACAACGGGATAGCCACCTCCTGCTGAGATGAAATGGAATCCCAGTATCTAAGTCATGCAAGGAACTCAGAATTCCCTTCAAGGACACATCCAGGTTCTGGTCTCTAGATCCACTCAAGCTGATAGCAACCATCCAGAACTCACAAAAATCAAAATAGGGGTACACCGGTGTTTGTAGTGTTAGTTATACCGTTGTTAAAAGTAGAAATAGTTCAGATGTCCAAGTGATGCAATAAATTTGTGTATCTCCATACAGTTGACTATTTCTTAGTTAAAGGAGAGTGCTGACAGCACATTACTACATGGATGAACCTTCAAAATACAGTAAGTGAACAAAGTCAAACACAAAAGACCAGCTATTATACAATTACACTTAAATGAAATGCCCAGAATAGTCAAACTTCCAGACAGGCACTGCTGGCTTAGTGCTTCTTGGGACAGACACTATTGGCCTAATTAAGAAGCCTGGTGTAATAGAATGCCTTTGAAATTGGTTACACCCATGCTGTGTGTTTGTCCAGAGCTTTGTATACCTGAGCAGTGGCATACTTAGTTCTTTGTAAGCCAATGGCTGGGTAACTATTAGAGAAAAATGATAAGAAGCTACTAATAAAGAGAAAAATCCCACATTCCACTGGGCATCTTGTTTCCAAAGGTGAAATTGTACTGACTAAGAAGGGAGAAATACAGTCATCAAAGTCTGTGACTGTCAGAGACAAGTTAAGTCTGACAGATGTGGCCATAGCCCTGTCAGTTACAGCATCATTCCTGTATGATTTTGGTATGGTACCAAATGCTGACTGGGTCACTTTGCCGTCGCCTTTTCTCTGTACTTTCACATATGATGGTCAGACCTCACCCAGGCAATCTAACTGATACCACACCTGGTGGTGTTCAGACAGCAGCTGCAGAGAACTCTTCTCACTCAATTCAGTTCCCGGACTTTAGTAGAGGGTGAGCACAGGGTGATCTGAAACTCCTCAAAACTCGCTGGCCAGACTCGGTGATGGGAGGGCACTGGCAGCTGGAGGAGGCAAGGCCAGCAGGAGGGGCTGAAACTGTAGAGGGCTCCCTGCTAGGAAATATGATCTTCATGCCATCCGAGGAGCACTGCAAGGAAGGAGCCAGATTGGGGATCAACTTGCAACCACCCTTTCCTTCCTATCTCTAATTGAATACACTGGAGACTTCACAGTGTGAATAACCCACTGTATCCAGCCAGCCACACCCCCGCCTCCACAACCCCAACACAGCGAGGTGGAGAAGAGAGAAGATAACTGGCACAGACAAGGGAGCAAAGCAGGTGATTTCTGCTCCTGGGGCCCTCTTGGCCTTTAGTCATTTGAATAGTTGATATTTATAAATCATTGGGTTAAGGGTTCTATGATCATTACTTCATTTAGTCTTCCCAGCCCATGAAGAAGTCCCAACATCCGTTGTGGGCATGAGGGAGTCTGGCTCTGCTTGGCTGCTTTTGTCCTCTCAGACCAGTCCACAAAGATATTCTCTTTAAGACTTTCATCACTTGAGATGAGGGGTGATGATAAAGCTGATGAAACAACACTACCTGTAAGTCTCACCAGCTCTGGTGGATACAAGAAGACATTGTCCTCTGTGACCCCAAGGCTGGACCTCAGAATCCCAATCATGTGTGAGTATTGCTGAGGTTAATGTTCATAGGAAGTCTTGTGTTCATACCAGGAGGCCAAACAAGACAAACCTTCATGTTTGTGGTAGTTTGAAAGAAAATGGGTCCCCAAATGGAGTGACATTATTTGGAGGTATGGACTTGTTGGAGAAAGTATGTTACGTATGGAGGCAGGCTTTGAGGTCTCACATGCTAAAGCCACCCCCCAGTGTCTCAGACCACTTACTGTTGCCTGCATATCGAGATGTAGGACTGTCAGCTCCAGCACCTTGTCTGCCTACATAGCACCAGATCACACACACCATTATGATAATGAACTAAACCTCTGAAAATGTAAACCACCCCAGTTAAATGTTTTCCTTTGTAAGAGTTGCTGTGGTCATGATGTCTCTTCGCCATGAAGAGACACCTAACTAAGACAATGTTAGAGAAATATGCCATACAACATGGTGAGACCCTGCCTTTAAGAGGTTTGGGGTAAGGCAGAACTGAAGAAATGTTAAAAAGTGCTTGCTGCTTTGGAGAAGACCCAAGTTTGGTTCCCAGTACCATACCAGTCACTCACAGTTGCCTGTAGCCCCAGCTCCAAGAAATCTGATATGCTCTTCTGACCTCGGTGGGCACAGTACTCACTTTTACACATCCACTCATACACACTAGTACACACATACTTTTTTAAAATAAAATATTTTTAAAGCCAAGCTTGGAGGGTTTGCTTGCAATCTCAACACTGAGGAGGCAAAGATAGGTGATCCACAGCGCTCACAGGCCAGCCTAATCTTCATGGCAAGCTCCAAGCCAGTGAGAGACCCTGCCTGACTCAAAACAAGATAGCAGGCACACGGACACAGGAACACATGCACACAAAACATCAGGCTTGCATTGTTTTGTCAAGTAAAAATGCAAGTAAATAAAGTTATGGAATGGGGACATGCTTGCTACTTTGGTTAAATAAGCAGGGTGGGATAAAACATGCCTGAAATAAAGTAACTTAATTCTTGTACTTATCAGTTGTCAATTTTTGCAAATTGGGTTAAATCTCAGTTTCAAGCCACAGCTAAGATGTAAACATTTACCCTCGGTTCACACACACAAATTAATTTTGTTTTATGGCATCTCTCCTCCCTGTTTTGGTGTAAAAATAACCATTTGTCAAAACACAAGCATGTTTAAGATTCCCACTAATAGGGGGAGGCTAAGGTTCATTCAGGTAAAGTACTCACACAGCATGCAGGGAGCCCTGGGGTTGAGCAACAGCACTGCATAAACTGGGCTTCGTGGTACATGCCTGAAACCCCAGCTCTTAGGAGGTGGAGACAGGAGGATCCGAAGCTCAGCATCCTCCTCCCATATATGATGAGTTCAAGGACAGCCTGTGCTACAGAGACGCCTCAAAAATGGCTTCACTAATGCACATGGGATAGAGTGGGTAGAAGCAGGAAGAAAAACAATGGTACTGTACAATGGGTGTCTCTTTTAATCAGAGATTTAGTCTTAATAGGCTTAAAGCACTTTTGCTTTGTGGCCAGTTCTAGGGAACTACTCAGATCTTACTAAGATGGGGAGCCAAGCAGTGAGGATGTCTTCTAAGTTTTCTAGTCAGTCTTTGTGGGACTGTGTCTGTGCATTTATGTATGAGAATGTGTGGTTGTATTTGTGTGTCTGTGTGACTGTTTATGTGTCTACGTGTGAAAATGTGTGTCTGCATGTGTGTTTGTGTATCTATGCAGGTGAGCATCTGTGTATATGATTGTATGTGTGGGTCTATGTTATATATGAGAGTGTTTATGTGTGTGAGTGTTTGTGTCTGGGTCTTGTGTGGGTGTGTATCTATGTGTGAGTGTGTCGGTGTGTTTATATATGTGAATTGTGTGTCTGTCTTGTGTAGGTATGTGTTTGTTTTTGTACCTATGTATCAGTGTGATTGTGTCTATGTGTTTGAGTGTGTGTCTATATCTATGTGTGTCTTGGTGTGTATGAATATGTCTATGTTTGTGTGTCTGTGTGTAAGTGTGTCTCTGTGTGTGTATGTCTATATTTGTATGTCTGCACTCTATGGTGGTGTGTCTGACTGCACTCGTGTGTGTGTCTGTGTGTGTGTGTGTGTGTGTGTAGTGGCGTATCTGGTTGCACTGCGTATGTCTGCTTGTGTATATTCACATGTCTATGTCTGTGTGATGATGCTCTCTTACAGCTGGCAACACAAGCACATTCAATTCAATTGCAAAACTGAAGAATTGTGTTGATTATGGGATTTAACATTTTCTGCTTATTACCTTTTTGTTTCTGATACATTTGGGGTGGATTTTTTTCCTGCAACTACCAAAGAACATCAAAACCCAAACTAGACTTACTGTGTGGGATATGATAGTTAAAAATTGGTAAAGATTGGGGCCTTTCCTAAACCTTTCTCCTTTAAGGAGACATAAATAGAGGAGTCCTGTGGGCTCCATGAATCTATGAGGACTATAACTATTCTAATAGGGAAGCTGTAACCCTGGTGAAATGGAGGAAGGAAGCCATTTCTTTGAAGCAACATTAGCATCTGACCAGGAAATTATGCTGGAAGAAAAGTAGCAATCTTCTAATAAAAAAAATAATAATACTTACTATGACATGAGAAAGCAAGATTCCGAAAATTCCAGGATCTGCCCAAGTTCATGCTCTATACTTACTAAGCAGTACACCAGATGAACAAATGTAAACCGATTCAGCCCCTTCCTGAAAGCCAGCTGAACAAATTCCTTCTGTGTCTCCCACCTCTCATTGGATCCCAGGAAGCCTAATGCTATATCTCAACCGCAGTTTCTCACTGTATCTCACTTAACTAGGCTGCTTGAACTCTACCATGGTCTGCCACTCACTCTGGTCTTTGTAGTCGTCTTTGTGGGTTTGTTTTAACTATGGGTTTTTATAAGCGTATTCAGATGCTTTCTAGAAGGCAAGTTGTAGTAGTCGGATACCTGAACTGACCTCAGAGGTAAGGTCTCTCTCCTGCCCCTCCCAGCTACCTACTCCAGACTCTTCAGCCACTAACAAAAATGTACCCAGCTATTTGTGCAGCTTCTTCAAGTGTCAATCACGATAGCATTTCCCAGCAGTCTTCTGTCTGAGCTATCGATAAGGTAGAACCTAGTGACCTGCCTGGGTTAAACAACACACACACACACACACACACACACACACACACACACACACACACACACAGGAGCCCTGGCCGAGGGGCTTGGGATGGACAAGCCTTGAGCTAACTCCTGTCGTCTGAGGAGCTAGAGAGGAAGCACCTTGAAGAGGGAGAAACAGCTGTAGTTCCAGCTGCAGAGGGTCTCCAATCTGGTTTGCTATGGAAGTGGAAGTTAGTCTCACTTGGCAAATATTATGAGGCTAATTCTATTTTTGAGGGCCAATCCCCTTTCCCTACCTGAAAAAAACACTCTGAGTTCTCCAGGAACTATTAAGGTTTCTTAAGGCTTACTTGTGGTCTCCATGTTAAGACTGCTACAAGAGACTACTCTGCACAGTGACACTTTTTTTTTTCTTTTCATGCTGGTGCTTGCATCCATGGCCATACACACGTTAGGCAAATGCTCAATTGCAATCACTTTTCTTGGGAAATTATCCTATGGTATTTAATTTCTTCCAGTACTTGCCTGTAGTACAGGAAGGCATTACAGCCAAAGACACAGTTTAGGAACATGACAATGGCACACCCACAATGCTGTCTGGAGCAAAAGCATCAGAACGACATGGCTGAGATGTTCCACAAATGGAAACCCTATTAGTATACAGCAGAGTGCTATAATCACCAAAAGGAAGCTATTTAGGGCTCCCCCCAAAATCCTAAACTCTAATGCATAGACTGTTTCAAAACTTATGCCACGTCTTAATCTCTAAGAATTGCTAGTATCAAAAAGTGGTACTCCTCCACAAAAGAAAAAAAAATACAAGGAAATGTTTTAAAGGACAATCATTGCATGCTAGAAGCGTCCTCCTCATTTTGTTAGCCAGACAAGCTTGCCCATTTATATTGCAAGCAGGTGCCCACTGCAGACTGCCACCACCACTCCCTGCATGCTCCTCCTGGCCTCTGCTCTCTTCCCTCCCTCCTTTTGCTCCCATCAGAAAAGCAGATGGAATTGTCTGAGCTTTCACTCTGGGCAGTGGTTTTTGTTGTGTGAGCAGATGTCTCCACTGCCTAAGCAGTCACAACCTAACTAGAAAAATGCTTGGGAGACTATTTAAAATTTAAAATCGGGCCACCGAATTGTGTGTGGGTGTATGTATAAATACATATACATACATGTATATGTTATAAATATATAAACAAACATAAATATATATTAAATATATTATAAATAACCATACACTAATCTAATTGTTATCATCTTTTTCTTCTAAGCATCTCTGCAAATGGCCACTTTCTGGCCCTGGTCCTGTGGATCCAAATGCTTATGGCTAGGAATAAGGTGGACAGAATGCAGGGGAATCCTGAAACCGTTTCTGAACGCACAGGATACCTTTAACCATCTATACTTGGTTGCTGGGTTCAATCCTGAGGCCTTTGCTTGGAGAAAATTAAATGGCTCTTGAAAGGTCAAAACTTGGTGAACCAGGGACATGAGTCTTAGTGTCACACCTGGCTCAGTTTCTTCCATGAACAGCCTGTAATGCAAAGCTGCCTTAGTGAGCACCAATAGGCCATAATTAACACTGCTTACTGCTTAATTTACAGCCTAGGGAAAGCTGGGAGAGCAGGCAGGAGGTTAATATGGACAGAGATCTGGGAAATAGAGGGTTAGTGGTCAAAATATATTATATGCTTATATGACATTCCCTGTGAATTAACAAGATAGCATATTTAAAAGATGACACATACTCATGGTTTAAAAAAAATCTAGAGGGCTAGAGAGATGGTTCAGTGTCAAGAGCACTTACTGCTCTTTCTAAGGACTAAAGTTCGATTCCAGCACTGAAGTCAGGCAGCTCACAACTAACTGTAGTTCCAGTTTTAGGGGATCTGATACCCTCTTCTGGCCTCCTTTGGATACCTACATACATGTTCACATACATAATACATTTTTACAACTCTTTTAAAAAATCAATAGTGCCCATCCATTTTTTTTAAATAGATCACTCGGAGTGTGGATTTATTTATTTCTCCCATGAAGCCTATGGATAAAAACTGTCATGCACTAAAAGCATTCTTCATTCTTAAAAATATTTCATAATGAGACCCTGATTAAAACAAACAAAACAACCCTCTGTGCTGTGCATGGTCACAGACACAGATCTCCACAAGTTCAAGGGAAGCTTGGCTGACATCGTGAGATCTAGATAGCCAGGGCTACATAATGAGACCCTGACTCAAACAAATAAAGTCATTTTTCTAAGCAATGTGAGAAAGGGTAAATAGTTTTAAAAATAATAGCAGTAGTTGCAGCTGGAGAGTTGGCTTAGAGGTTAAGGGCACTGGCTGCTCTTATCAAGGACTGAATTCGGTTCCCAGCACCCACAGCTCACAACTATCCCTAACTCCAGTTCCAGGGATAGATGCAATGCTGTCTTCTAGTCTTTTTGAACACCAGACATGTCATGGTAAACATAAATACATGTGGCATGTTGCCACAGTCTCTGTACATTCATAAATGCATCGGGTTTGTTGTTGTCTGGAAGACACTGTTCCCTTGATCTCTGGCTGTTACAATCTTTCCGAGTACTCTTTCATGGAGATCTTGGAGCCTTGAGGGGAGGGGTTTGATGAAGATGTCCCATTTAGAACAGCATGCTCTAAAGTCTCTCACTCTTTGCATAATGACAGTCATGGGTTTTGTATCATTTCCCATCCACTGCAAAAAGAAACTTTCCTGATGAAGGATGCTCTGATCTATGGGTATAACAATGTATCATTAGGAGTCATTTTATTATTGTGCTCCTTTAGTGTAGTAGTTCTCAATCTCTGGGTCATGACCCCTTTGGGGTTGAACCACCTTTTTACAGGGGTCATCTAAGACCATCAGAAAACATGGATTCTTACATTACAATTCATAACAGTAGCAAAATTACAATTATGAAGTAGCAACAAAAGTAATTTTATGGTTGGAGGTCACCACAACGTAAGAAACCTTACTAAAAGGTTGCAGCATTACCAAGGTTGAAAACCACTGCTTTAGTAGAATAATAGTAGTAGGTTTTCCACTAGACCCATGATCTATCTAGTTTCAGGCTCTTGGTCTCTTTACAATGTCAGGTATGAGTTCCATCTCATGAAGAGGGCCTTAAAGCTAATCAAAAAGTGTTTGGTTATTCTCATAACATTTGTGCCTCTATTGTACCAGTATGTTTTATAGGCAAGTCATTGTTGCACACCGCAGTGTTTATAGCTGGGTGATAGTGATGATTACTTTTCTCTTCAGGTACCAGAAGAGCTTCCAACACCATGAACAACAGTCCGTAGGGATGAAGTTTCTAGTTTGTTACCAGCTCAACTTCTTTGTAAATGTTGTCTTCAGCAATAGGGTCTTTCTATAAAGTCATGGTGTGGTATCAGCCCCCAAAAGACAGAAACATGAATAAATCCACTGGGGGAAAAGAACTTTTTCCAACAAAGAATACTGCAACAACTAGACATCCAACTTGCAAAAAAAAAAAAAAAAAAAAAAAAAAGTGTCTACACAGACCTTGCAATCCATCATGAAGTTAACTTAGCTGCATGGAAAACACAAAACTATAAAACTTCTACAAGATAACAAAAATCTACGCACTCCTGGACTTGGCAATGACTTCTCAGATATAACAAAGATTATTTGTAAAAGAAAGTAGTGGTAACTGACTATTAAAATGTTATGTTCTGTGAAAGATGTTCTCAAGAGATGAATATATCACAGTCAGCAGAAAATATTGACCAATGACAATTCAGAATATACATGGAAATCCTAAAGGGTAACTAAGAGGATGACTCAGTTTCAAAAATGGGCCAAATACTTTAGCTGACAAGTCACCAAATGAGTCACACAGATGCAGGGCTGGAGGCAAAGCTCAAATGGTAGGGTTGTGTCTAACACACACACAGCCCTGGGTTCAATCCCCAACTCCCCACAAACTGGGAGTGGTAGTTGCTCACCTGTAATCCCAACACTAGGGAGATCAAGACAGGGGATCAGAAGTTTCAGATCAGCCTCAGCAACATCAAAACTCATGTCACAAAACAAAACAAAAAAACCCTCTCCCCAAACAACAGCCTAGATCCACTGAATGTTGTTAAGGAGGTAGCAATAGAACACTCACTCACTCCCGATGAGAGAGTTCTGCCATTTTGTAAATCAGTTTGACATTTTCTCAGAAAACAACACACCATGTAATCAGCCATCACCTTCCTTGCTAATTACCTCATTGGAGTTTTACAATCCCAGAACAACTCACACAAACATTTGTGGCCCTTTTATTCTTAATTGCCTGAACTTGGGGCAATCAAGCATTCCTTCAGTGAATGAATGAGTAAAAGCAACAGCAGGAATAAGCTGTGGAGTCACATAAGGACACGGACACGGCAGGAGCCAAAACAGACATGACTGGGTCTTATATGGTTTTTTTAACTCCAACTGTATGACATTCTGGGAAAGACAAAACTAGAGAGACAGGAAAAGCATCCGGGGTTGTCAGGATCTGGGGAATGGGCCGGATGAGAAGATGGCTCACCGAGGACATTCAGGACATCTCTGTGCATGGAGCGGTGATGGAGGCTGGACCTAGGGTGCCTGTGACCTCAGCAACTTGGGGGCTGAGGCAGGAGGACTGTAAGGCCAAGGTCAGGTTGGGGATATGTCTTGGTGGTAAGCTGCTTTGCTAGCATGGGCAAGGCCCAAGTTTCAATCCACAGTACAGGGAGGGAGGGAGGGAGGGAGGGAGGGAGGGAGGGAGGGAGGGAGGGAGGGAGGGAGGGAGGGAGGGAGGGAGGGAGGGAGGGAGGAGGGAGGGAGGGACAAAAGGAGGGTGAGCTATGTTAGAAACATGTCATTATAAATTTGTCATCATTCACAAGAGCAGACATGAGCCCTAAAGTAAACTTACATTTACAAAATTTTGTCAGTGTAGGTTTGTTAGTGGCAACAAGTGTTCCCTTCCAATGTGAGCTGTTGATCATGGCTTAAAGCCTTGTAAGTTGGGGCCAAGGTGGAAGGGGCGGGTTAGAGGAAAACTAAATAGCTCTTTAATTTATTTAATGAACTCACAAGTGCTCTAAAATAGCATTAATATGTAAACAAATGTCTTTGCTGCAAGCATGCCGAAGTTTAAAGATCTGTTTAATGGCCAACCCGCACTACCATTGCCAGCTTTAGGCTTGACAGCTCTGAGCCTTCCATATAAGATAGAAGAAGAAACAACTAGCCCTTCTGCGTAGGAAGCTGACAGTGAACAGCCCTTTTCCACATGCGGACTGAAAACAGGCAAGAGAACTTACAGCAGTTCTCTAACACACACAGTGTGTGTGTGTGTGCCTCTGTATGTGTGTTATCAGTTGTTCAATGGCTGACAATGTACATCTTTAATCCCTTGAAGTCTGTCTTATAATAAAGCCTGATGCCTCATGAAGTGTGAGAGTCCCACACTGCTCTTGAATTTCCCATCCCTATCCTTTGTGTTACTGTTGTATATTTTAACCTTCCATGGTTTCTAAAATAGCATTTTAATTCAGTTTCCTTGTGGCTAAAGAACATATTTGGTGTGACTTAAACCCTGCTAATTTTATTAAGACTTGGTTTTAGTCAACCAGATGTCTTTATTGGCACAGTTTCCAATCACCCTTCAGATGTTTGCCAGTCTGGGATGGAAGGTGCTGCAAATGTCAGATAAGGGTATCTGATGGTGTGGTTCATGCCCTCTATGTATTTTCTGATTTCTATGACTGCTGATTGTATTATGTGGGTGTCCTGGGGTTTTCTGTTTCTCTTTTTAGTTCCTTAACTTTTGCTCCACGTGTTTTGACATTCTGCATTTAGACAAAATATTTAGGATTTTTTTGACTGCTTGAATAATTAACCTCTTTATCACGATGGTAATTTTGTCCCTCATCATTTTTAAAAAATACACCCTCGCATTCTGACTTTCTCTTTTCTCCCACTGACCCACTTCCCCAGAGGGTTTTTTTTTGAGACATGCTCTTATGTGGCCCCGGCTGGCCTCAAGCTAACGATGGAGCAGCGCTGATATTGAACTCCTCATCGTCTTCCTCCCCAGTGCTAGATTTACAAGTGTGTGCCACTGTGTTCAGGCTCTCCTTTTGAATGGTGCTGGGATAAGGTAAGGCACATTGGTTTTATAGACATTATATAATTGGAGCTTACTTCTGATCTACTCTGATGATCTCTGTTTCTAAGTGTTCAGAGCATTTATATCTAGTGTGAATATCAATGCAATTCCATTTAAATCTTTCACATTACCATTGACTTTCTATCAATCCAATACCCTCTAACCCCTGATGGGAGATGTCATTCTGCAAATATGTTTCTCTTATTGGTTAATGGATAAAACACTGTTGACAAATAGGAAGGCAAGATAGGCGGGATTAGGAGACAAGGAGGATTCTGGGAGGTATACTAGGAGATTCAAGGTAATAAAGACTTGAGAGAGCAGAGGTCCAGACCCTCTCTCCAGTAAGATAAGAGCATGTGGAAACACTTAGATAAATAGAAGTGGGTTGATATTTAAGACAGAGCTAGCCAATAAAAAAAAAAACACTAGTAACTGGCCAACAGCTTTATACTAATATAGCATCTCTGTGTGTTATTTGGGGCTGATGTAGCTGTGGGAAAACTGCTCATAATACCACCACCCCCAATTTTGGCTTTCCAAGACTGTCCTGGAACTCACTTTGTAGACAAGACTTGGCCTCAAACTCACAGAGATCTGCCTGCCTCTGACTCCCAAGTGCTGGGATTAAAGTTGTGTGCTTCCACCACCCAGCTCCAATTCCCTTTTTATTTAAGATTTCTTCTTATCTGCTCTGCTTTGGATTGTATTTTTCCTTATGGTTCCATTTTGAAAGGACCAAGCAAATGCCATAACAGACAGCTCAATTGTCTCTCAAAGAACAGGCCTCATTTTAGTTTCCTGAGACGGAACCATCAGTTTCTGATGAATAGCCATGAGTAAAAGACAATTTACAACACCCCCAAGAGCAAGGATGAGGCCTGGTACATGCAGTACTAGGCCACGCCAAGCCTGAGCCAGCCTCCACAGCAGCTCAAGGACAAGGCCTGGGACTTGTCCATGCCAACCCCAAAATAGAAAGCTGTAGCCCTGACTAGCCCCAGCCAATTAGAATAAGCTAATATGATTGCCATTTGCTTAAGCCAATCATATCTAAAATGACATAACTTCCTTAAACACTCCCCTCAGTAAGGCTTAAAAGGAGGTCCCACCTCCTTTTTAGGATTGCCATTGTCTTGCCTCTATGTGGGATGGTTAGCTCCAGCATGCTGGAATAAAAAAAAAAAAAAAAAAAAAAGACTCTTTGCTTTTGCACTGGATCTGGTCTTCGGGGATCTGGACGAAGGGCACAATTTGATGCCCTATGTAGGTTTATTAGATATACCTCTTGTTTTCTTTTAGCAATGTCTTTGTACAGTTTATGCACTTATGTGTCTTCAACTTATCCTAGTGTGCATTCAAGCAACAGTCTACATCCAAGGGCACATGTTTCCTTCAAACAGCAGTGCAGAATCTGTCACTTGACGTGTCTCTAAAGTATTATGACATGAGCTGAGGTAACACGTGTTGTTTTTGAGACAGAGTCTCATGTAGCCCAGGCTGGCCTTGAACTCACTATATCGTAGAGGATGACCTTGAATTTCCGATCATCCTGCTTCTACCTCCCACATGCTAGGCTTCCCAGCATGAACCACCATGCTTGCTTTATGTATGGAGCTAAAACCCCGGACTTTGTGCATGCTGGGCAAGCACTCTGTTTGCACTTATTGACTATGAATACTTAAAACGAACCAAGAAATTGGTTCTTTAACCAACACAATGGAATGTTATCAACAAGGGCAGATTAGTCTTAAACCTTGAAGGAAATTGAACTTAGATTTCTTCTATACATTATTTTATTTGGGGGAGGTGCCTGTGCCAATTTACACTGGGTGGGATCTGGGGATCAAATTTAGGTTGTCAGGCCTGTTGGCAAGCATTTTCATCCAGTAAGCCATCAGCCCATGAATTCATTTTAATAGCCTTCATGGAATGACTAGGGATCCAGCTATGAAAAGAACTAGTGAGCCACACTTATAGCATAAATTTTATCATACTGTTCCTTCTTTTTTAACCCAAAATAATAACCTGCTTACTCATCCACCATATTCATTAGCCTTGAATTCATTAGCTTTGGCTGCTTCCAAAAAAAAAAAAAAAAAAAAAATCAAGTTTATCTTCAGAAGACAAAGCTGCCCATCATTTCATCAAGCCTCCTTTTAAAAACTAGCGATCCCAGACACTCCCATCAACTGTCAAGCAGGTGCTCCAAACAAGCCGGGAAAACGGCAGCACTGTTAGAGTAAGTTTTAAAGCTGTCATGATGGACTGTTGCAACCTTCCTGCTTGGGAGGATTGGGCAAGGAGAGTCACATCTATGAGGCCAACCTGAGCTACACAGGGAATTCTAGAACAACTTGGCATAAGTAGCAAGACCTCGTCTCAAAGAGACAATCGTTTGATAGTTATTAAAAATACCATTGGCATTTTTATGCTCATATTTTCTTATCTGACTTATCTCCTAAATATAGGAGATGAGAGTGCTTTCCCACTGTGATTTGGACCTTTACTGCCCCTTTTGACAAAAGAAACGCTCATGTGTTGAAGGCGTGGTCCCTGCTATACCAGTGTTCAGAGGCGGACCCTGAGGAAGGTGATGGGTTAAGTCGCTTACGGTTCACAGCTTAATGGGTTTGGGGGAAGGAACCCTGTCATAAAATGTGTTACAGCAGGTTTCCCCGCCGGCCTCCCGGTCCCGCCGCCACGTGGGCCCACAGCTGCGCCAGCCCCAAATAACACTCAGAGACTCTGTATTTGATACAATCCTGTCGGCCAGCCTATCTAGTTTTCTATTGGCCACAGTGCTTTATTAACCAGTATGAGAAACATATATACAGAATAACATCTCCCATCATCTCCTCTTTTCTGTCTAAAGTAAAAGAAGGGGTTTAACCTTAACATAGCAAAATATAACATATAATAGTTATCAAATAAGAATCACAGTAAACAATATTTAGTCCATTAACATTTTGTAAGACTTAAAGAAAATATCATCTATCCTATCTTTGCGAGTCTAAAGTCCTATATGTAACTTATCTTTAATCCTAACTAAGGAAAACTGTAACCATAACTACCTGTCTTCAATTCCATCAAAGACCACAGAAGGATAATATATAAACTCTAGAAATGACAGAGACAATTCATTGCCTGGTCAGTCACCCGAAGTTCTTCTGTAATGTTCCATCTTCAGCCCATAGGCCATAGTGTGTGTCCAGACTCCTTAACAAGGCAGGAAACTTTTCTCTGTGTCCTGTAGACTGTCTGGCTGTCTGGCAGCCTCTTCCATGAAGCAGGAATCCTGTAGCAATGTCCATCTTGCATCAGCAGTCACCTCTTTGTGGGTCCTGCATGTCCAGTTTCTACAACATAAAGTCAAACCGTCTAGACAAGAGAAGTACCTTGCTCAAATGGCTAGTCTTGCCATATTAGAAGCAAACTTTGTAACGAGTTTCTTCAATGTCCATCTTCCTTTCTTCTGTAGGTGGTGTTACCAGGAGTAGTTGTGCCTCACTGTCAAGAAAATCCCTAAACCATTTTAAATGCCATATTCTGTAGGTCTTTGAAGGGTTTAAAGAATGCCTATTCATCTCAAATACATCTCTGCATATCTAGAAATCCTAATTAACTTAACTCCCATAGGTAACTCTCTATAATCTGTACTAAATTATTACATTACATTTTCTAATGAGCTATATAAACACAATACCTAAACAAGAGGAGAAATATACATATTACAGAATTGATCTTAAATTGTATCAATAAAAGAAAATCCATTCCAAAGCAAAGTATTCATATCTATACCATAATTCCCTTTTTACCTTTCAAAAGATTGTTTGTGGTTATTAGCCATTTATAACCAAGTCCATTTAAATGAAAACAAACATTTATAAACAATATTTGGGAATTTGGGCGTCGTTCTTTCCAAACTACTTCCTGCTGGTAAAGGGCGCTGTCATGGAGGTCCAAAGAAGATGCAGAAATCTTGGCTGTAGTCTGCAAGGCTTTGTCTCAACTGCTTTGAATGTTGGATCACCTGGGGAGCTGTTTCAGGGGGTCTGTCTTGATCAAACCATGTAAGTCTGGAAAGAATCCATAGCTTTTCATTTTCTGTGGAAACAAAAATAGAAATCCTTTTCCCCAGTAACTTGTCCTTAGGCTTGAATTTTGGAGTCAAAGCATTTTTAAAATATATAAATTGAATTAATCCAGCAGCATTTCTTTTATCAGTAGTTGTTTTCTCAGCAATCAAATAATTTAAAGACAACAGAAGCACATATAGTATCCAAAATTTTTCTGTGTTTTCCATCTTTACGTGGCTTTTTTATTATTCTATTTCTTCTACTTCTATTTTTACATATTTTGAGACAGGGTTTCTCTGTGTAACTTTTATCTGTCCTGGAATTCACTGCATACCAGGTTTACTTTGAAATCACAGAGATCTGCTTGTCTCTGTCTGCCGAGTGCTGGGATTAATGGCGTGTGCCATTACATCCATCCATTTAATTCCTTTTTTCTTTTTAAACCATTGTATCCCGTTTCTTTTTCTCTCCCAAGCCAGCGTATTTTTTAAAACACAGTGTAAACCTTAATTGCAGCTCTCATACACCCCAATGAATTGTTAGCAGAGCTCTTTAAAAGCAAGGCGGTTTTCTTGCCGCTTATGCTAATTTTGGAAACTTCCCTTAAAGGAGCCACGCAAATCTCTGTCTACAACAAAACAAATCCAACGGAGAAAATGCTGCTACTAAGAAGTCTTGCTAGTCTCTGTTCCTTTGTTTCTAAAACATTTCTTAAGCTCTTATTAGTTTTAAGTGAAAGTTTTTATAGCCACGTTGGGCGCCATTTGTAGCATGTAAGTTTCCGCCAGCCCGCCTGCCGCTGGTCTGGCGTCCTGGCCCCCAATAACACGCAGGAGACTCTATATTTGATACAATCCTGTTGGCCAATTACCATTATTGTTTATGGGCTAGCTCTGCCTTAATTATTAACCCATTTCTACTTATCTAAGTATTTCCACGTGGTCGTATTATCGGGGAGCCGCGGCAAGCGTCTTCCTTCTTCCCTGGCTACATCTTGACTCCTACTACTACTTCCTCTTTCCTCCTTCTGGGTGCCTAGCCCTGCCTATCTTGTTTCCTATTGGCCACAGGGCTTTATTAACCAGTATGAGAAACATATATACAGAATAACATCTCCCATCATCTCCTCTTTTCTGTCTAAAGTAAAAGAAGGGGTTTAACCTTAACATAGAAAAATATATCATACAACAGTTATCAAATAAGAATCACAGTTAACAATATTTAGTCCATTAACATTTTGTAAGACTTAAAGAAAATATCATCTATCCTATCTTTGTCAGTCTAAAGACCTATATGTAACTTATTTTTAATCCTAACTAAGAAAAACTATAATCATAACTATCTGTCTTCAACTCCTTCAAAGACCACAGAAGGATAATATATAAACTCTAGAAATGACAGAGACAATGCATTGCCTGGTCAGTCACCCGAAGTTCTGTAATGTTCCATCTTCAGCTGCCCATCATTTCATCAAGCCTCCTTTTAAAAACTAGCGATCCCAGACACTCCCATCAACTGTCAAGCAGGTGCTCCAAACAAGCCGGGAAAACGGCAGCACTGTTAGAGTAAGTTTTAAAGCTGTCATGATGGACTGTTGCAACCTTCCTGCTTGGGAGGATTGGGCAAGGAGAGTCACATCTATGAGGCCAACCTGAGCTACACAGGGAATTCTAGAACAACTTGGCATAAGTAGCAAGAGACAATCAATCTCAAAGAGACAATCGTTTGATAGTTATTAAAAATACCATTGGCATTTTTATGCTCATATTTTCTTATCTGACTTATCTCCTAAATATAGGAGATGAGAGTGCTTTCCCACTGTGATTTGGACCTTTACTGCCCCTTTTGACAAAAGAAACGCTCATGTGTTGAAGGCGTGGTCCCTGCTATACCAGTGTTCAGAGGCGGACCCTGAGGAAGGTGATGGGTTAAGTCGCTTACGGTTCACAGCTTAATGGGTTTGGGGGAAGGAACCCTGTCATAAAATGAGCAGCTTTGATCACCTTGGACTCTCCACCATGGTCTGCCTCACCCCCCCCCCAGGCTCAAAAGCAATGGAACCAGCTGACCACAGACTCATACCTCTCAAACTATGATCCAAAACCAATGTCCACTTCAGGTTGTGTACACAATGCATTCTGTCACAGGTATACACACCTCACACACACTTCCTAAAGAAGAGAAGTCACATGGTTCTTCTTTAGAACAATGTTTCGGCCTTATAACCACAATGGTGATCTCCACTGTAGCACAGGCTGGATTATCCAGACATGGGAAAGCTAGTCCTTGGTACTGAAATCATAGTGCATGAGCCAAGAAGAGCTTGGTGGGAACACAGACTCCCTCTGCACTTACTAAACTTGAAAATTTCCCTTTAACAGGGACTACCTGGTCCTTGGAAAGACATAATTTACAATAGCAGTGAAATAGTTAATGCGGACAGTGTCGCCTTTCCTATAGTAATGACTGTCCTTAGGAAGAAAAAGTTAATTGCATAATTATGTCAGCGTGTCAACCTCCAATAAGATGGCAGTGTAGTTTGTCAGCTGAGTAAACACTCTCTTATCTGAAGACACTGAAAACCATCCAGGGCGGTTCTGCTGGGACACCAGGCCAGGCTTCAGGAGCCTCTGCTAAGGGAAGGGAGTTGGAGAGCTCCTGGAGGATGCTAGCCAGGCTCGGGCAGTGTGGGAGTTCCAGTGACCAAACAAGGTGAAAAGCAGCTGTGAATCCATGCCATTCTGGAAGCCTAAACTTTTTCCACTTGAGAATAAGCCATATTTCTATCACATGGAGCTCCTGCAGGGCTTTCAATTGCTTCCACCTGAGGTTAGTGCCTCCTTTCCCTTCTCTTGCCAAATCACCTTAAAGCTACATCTGAAATTCAATAAGAAAAATGACAATAAAAACAGGTTTGAGGGGTCTCAGATTTATATAATATCTCCACTGAGAGTGGATAAACCCCAATTCAGAATGCTGGCAAGAAGCACCTCCTTGAAGCCACACTCAAAAGGAGACTAGCTAAATACATGGAGCTAGGGTAGACACTGCCAAAATGGGGCTGAGACTCCAACCCACTGCAGCTCCTCAGATCCAGCAGGTGGGGAGCCAGTGGTATACACGTGTTCAAAGGCGAGGGATAATTGCTTTACTTAATACCAAAGGAGAGAGGTCCTAGGGAATAAAAAACGCGTTCCCCTATTCCTTCGAGATAGAATAAAGTTGCATTAGCCTCAGTAGACATGGCCAGCAAGTATGTCCAGGTCCAATAACACTGTTACTAGGATTAGAGATTGCTGGGTGGGACTTTTCAAGTCAGATGGCATCAGGCACAAATTTTCAAAGATTTAAATAAACTTTCCCTTCAGTCATTTTTCCCTCAGAAAGTGAAAGGAGTTCAAAATTAAGGCTTCCTATGCCTTAGCTTTATGACACTCAAATGTTTTTAATTATCTCAAGATGAAAAAATAATCTGTTCTTTTCTTATTAAAATTTCATTTTCAAAATCTATGGACCTGAAAGTGGAAATTATCTACATAAGAAATGAATAGTTAATACATTTATTTTCTATCTTTCATCTACATATACAAATTGGTATAATTTTTAATAGCATATCGTGGTTTTTGTACTTCTGTTTAAAAGGAAACCTAGGCACTTTTAAAAAGATATGTGTTTGTGTGTTTCTGTGAATGGGTATGCACACATGTACGTGAGGATCTGTGTAGGCCAGAAGATTGCATGCAATCCCCAGAGACAGTAACTGGTATTGTAATTCACCCAACTTGAGTACAATGAACCCAACTTGGATCTTCTGAAGAACAGCAAGCGATCTGAACTGCTGAGCCATCTCTCTAGTCCCAAATCTTAGGCATGATTTAAAACTGAAAAACTAGTACATATTCATAAAAGCATTTCTTGGTGGATTCCAGAACTTAGCAGGGACAGCCTGTATTGCACCTTTGTCCTTCTTCCATCTTAACCACTCTGCCATGTTACACTCTGCATACATATAGTGAAAGAAAAAAACTATGCAAAGACTATGACATGGTATTTCTCCCTGATCTGTTGGAGTTCTCTCTTAAGACTCTTGCGACATCTCAAATAATCCCAACCTCTGTGTGTATCATGCTGTCCATGGGAAAAGATAAAAAATAAAGCAGGGCACGGTGTTTTATGCCTGTAATCCTAGTTCTTGTGAGGCTGATGAAGGATTGTACAGTGAGTTTCAGGTCAACCTGACACCTGTCTAATAAAACAAAAGAAGGAATATTTAGAATGCAATCAGGAATTATGCTGGTTTAGTAAAGTGATAGCCATAGCATCTCCTCCACGAGCTAGCACTTCAACAGCCCTGTGGAGTTGGCTAGGTTTCCAGCACCAGGAATGGGTTCTGTCTTGGTGACTGGGTATTGAGATTAATTAGAGAGTGGTTGGTTATTGCCAGTAGTGTGCCACTACTGCACCTTTAGGTTATCAACCTACAGTGGTCATCATTGTGGTTCTTAGGCATCACAGCTGGGTAGGACTATTGATTGCTTCCTTCCTATGAAAGCTTGCATGGTGCCTTCTGGAACCCTAAAGTCAATCCTCAGGGAGTAGGCTTCCAGGTCCGATCCAGCCCAGGGACCTCTGGGTTCTGTGTCTGAAGTACATTGTTTTGTTTTTCAGGTTTACCTTCCACCTTTGGGAGACAACCAAGGGCAATATCCTGTTTTGGGAGTCTCCTGGGTAACCAGGATCAACAACCCAAAGGGACCTTCTCATGCCTGGTGTTGGGGTTGTTATTAGAGAAGCTATTGCTTTTGGGGGAGAAATGTCAGCCCAGACAGGAAGATTTCATTTAAACTACTTCTGTGTACACGGTTTCATACATATTATATGTAATTTTAGGTAGGTGGATAATATGGTCCCATATGACTTTTTCAGACATCCTTACTGTTATTTTACCCACCTCTCTACTTATTCTGTATTTATCTTCTTCCACCACCCCATTTAAGTGCCACCTGTTTTTCCCCATTTCTAATTACTTGTAGCTGGTTATTGCCCTCTATTGTTGCTCTCCCACACTTCAAAGTCCCCTCTTACTTTTTTTGTCTCTGTAGTTACTCCATATACACACATCTAAGGGCTTAGAGCTAGGAACCACAGGTAAGAGAGAACAGGTGAAATCTGTCTTTCTGAGTCCACTTACCTTACTCAATACGATCTTTCTTAATACCATCCTTTTGCATAAAAATTTAACTGAGTAGTGTTTTATAGTGTAGATGGACCACATTTTCATCATCTATTTCATCATCTGATGAACATTTAGATTGTTCATTTTCCTAACTATTGTGAACACAGTGGTCGTGAACATGGCTGAGCAAATGTATCCTTATACTCACAGATCAATGTAGTTTGCACCTGTGATGGTTTAAGTGAAAATGGCTCCTATAGGTTTATAAGGGCTGGCACTATTAGGAGGTGTGGCCTTGTTAGATAGGTGTAACCTTGTTGTAGGAAGTCTGTCACTAAGGGTGAACTCTGAGGTTTCAGAAGCTCAAACTGGGAGCAGTGTGTCACTCTCTTTTCCTGCTGCCTGTGGATCCAGATGTAAAACTCTCAGCTACCTCTCCAGCACCATGTCTGCCTACATGCTACCATGATTTTGGCCATGATAATAATGGACTAAACCTCTGAACTGTAAGCTAGCCCCAGTTAAATATTTTCCTTTATAAGAGTTGCTGTGGTCATGGTGTCTCTTCACAGCAATAGAAACCCTAAGACATCACCTCTCATCAGAGAAATTTCTTTTTGCAACAGAGACAAGAAGAGAAAAGTAAAACTGATCAAAATCCAGAGATCATGTGTTATCAGTGCCAAGTGATAATCTAAAACACAATTCCTGCACCTTCATTGAGGAAGAGCGGGTGAAAACATTGTACGAGCCTGAGGAACAGGACATTCGCTGTGAGATTGTCTCTCTTAGAAATGTAAGAGAGGCTACATCCATAAACTCTAATCG
The DNA here is from genome assembly GCA_030556225.1 of Cricetiscus sungorus. Classification (NCBI taxonomy): domain Eukaryota; kingdom Metazoa; phylum Chordata; class Mammalia; order Rodentia; family Cricetidae; genus Cricetiscus; species Cricetiscus sungorus. The sequence continues at coordinate 30,716,608 of JANBXA010000734.1, forward strand.
ACATGGATGCCTAAGAAAGAGCTGAACAGTGATGATGCCAATGGGAATGATAGCATGGAGGAGGAAAGCTCATGGGGCCCCAACCCTAGACAAAGAACTACTTGGGAATGCCGAGAGTGGGGAACAGGCCTCCAATTTGTTATTCAATACCAAATGACCAGCTCCGAGATCATTACACACAGGTAACATTATACAGACTGGACAGGTTATATTTATGTATTTAGGAATGTGTGTGTGTGTGTGTGTGTGTGTGTGTGTGTGTGTGTAGAGAGAGAGAGAGAGAGAGAGAGAGAGAGAGAGAGAGAGAGAGAGAGAGAGAGAGAAACAAGGGGAAAAGGTCATGAATTTGAGAGAGAACAAGAGAGGATTATGGAAGAGATTAGAGGGAGGAAAAGGAAGGGAAATTATGTAATTATAATTTCAAATAATAAAAATATTATTATAAAAGAGGAAAAGTACAAAAGGAAAAAAAGAGGCTAGAAATAATAGCTAGGCAGGGATACAGCTCCCTGGTAGAGCACGTGCCTAGCATAAGCAAGGCTCTGGGTTTGATGCCCAGAATCATGATAATAACTAATAAGAGAATTACATTGTAATTTTTTTTCTTTTTGAGAGAGAATCTCACTGGAGCACAGGCAGGCCTTAAACTTATGGCAATCCTCCTACTTCCAAGTTGTCACCATTAGGATTATTGGTGTGAGCTTCTACACCCAACTCAACAGTATGGCTCAGGAAGCCTGCAGCTGTCACTGACTCTTGCACTGTGAACCACTGATAGGTAAACAGGTGACCTGAAGAGAAATGCGATGGTGCCACAACTCTGTGATCAACGACATGCTACTCAGTGACTAAAGAGCAGACAGAGTTTAGACATGGGGCGAGAGGCAAGCTCGCACCCTGGATGGGATGTGGCAGGACACTGAAGCCATCACAAACAGAACAGCAGATACTTTACAAGCTTGAATGGTCTGCTCCTGGAATTTTACATTTAATATTTTTGGTTATTTTAAGTAACAAAATCCATTGAAAACAAACCACAAGTAAGGGTGAGCAACTGTTTCCTATCTTATAAATATGCTGACCTAATGAACTGGTCTCTTTCTGTGATGAAAAGAAGCCTGCCATTGGCTGTTAGTGACCCTGACAATAATAGTAGAGAAACAACTTAAACGTAGGTAGGGTTTATGCTAGCTGATGGTTTCAGAGGCCTCGGCCTGTGGTTGGCTTGCTCCATGCTTTCGGGTCTGTTATGAGGTAGATAGGTGATGGCAGACGGGAGGCAGTGTCAGAGAAGGGCTGGACTTTTAAAAAGGCTGGCCCTTTAAAGGCCTGGCAGAGGTGACCTGATCCCCCTAGCTGGACTCCACCTCCTAACAGCCATTCAGTTCTCATGATCTAATTGATAACAATAACACCAACAGGGGGCCATACCTTCAACACATTAATTTTTTGAGGGGTAGGGGTTGATGGACTTTTTTTTTATCCAAACCCTAACATCCAAGAGTAAACCAGGACATGCTACAGTCAAAATGGAAGCAGGGAAAAGGCGAAGGAGGTGGGCAGGGTGGGGGCTTGCTGTTTGGTACAGGGAATGGCCTCACTGGCGAGGCTTCAGTGGAACAAGAATTTGATGCAATGAGGTGAGCAGTATAGGTGTGTGTAAGACTATTTCAGGAAGTTCAAGTGAGCCAAGGGCATGCTCAGAAAATCTGAGAAGCAGTGAAAAGCAGAAAGGGGCCAGTCTCTGAACGTTATTTTGTTTTTACAAGCTTTCTCTTTCTTTCTTTCTTTCTTTCTTTCTTTCTTTCTTTCTTTCTTTCTTTCTTTCTTTCTTTCTTTCTTTCTCCTCCCTCCCTCCCTCCCTCCCTCCCTCTCTCTCTCTCTCTCTTTCTTTCTTTTTCTTTCTTTCTTTCTGCTGGGGGTTGGGGAATCACCGTTTTAGTGTTTTCTTGAAATGAGTCAGAAGTGTTATGTTGTATAGAAATCCTTGCTTAGGAAGTATAAGTGAATCCAGGAAAGCAAAGGCATGTCAGTTCTTTATAGGAGCTGATCAGGATGTTTCCCTTTAAGTGGGCTCAGATTAGGATTCTAGCATCTTCTATATTAGAGCCAGGCTGGCCGTCACTGGTCTGAGGTGAGTTAACAATTGTATGGCCTTAGTGGCCCCATGAAAGCCAAAGGCCACAGCCACATGCTGCCCTGGTTCTTAGATGAGGGGATGACCACCATGCACTACCCACCACTTAGATGATTAGGAAGGAGTCAGCTTGTGTAGCTACTAACACTATGTTCACCTTCCTTCTAAAAGGGTCCAATCGGCACCTGTCCATCACAGCTGTTCAGTAAATTTTTGACATAGGTCAAAATCAGCCAGTGGGATGTCTCAGCAGATAAAAAACAGCTATGCCAACATAACAACAACACAAGTTCAATCCCTAGGAGACACATAAAAAGCCAAACATGACTGGGCAGTGGTGGCACACACCTTTAATCCCAGCACTCAGGAGGCAGAGGCAGATGGATCTCTGAGTTCGAGGCCAGCCTGGTCTACAGAGCAAGTTCCAGGACAGCCAGGGCTACACAGAGAAACCCTGTCTCAAAAAATGAAACAAAAAAGGCCAAACTTGGTGGTGTGGACCTGTAATGCCAGCATTTCTCCAGCAAGATCGGAGGTGGAGACAGGAGAACTGCCCAGAAGTTTAAAGGTCAGCTAGCCACAAGTACACAGTACAGCATCAGAAACAAGACAAAGCCTGCCAATTAGGGGGAAAGTTGTCCTCTGCCTGCCACATGTGTGCCACAGAAGGTGCCCCTACCCCCACAAAATAAATGACAAAAGTGATTCATTCTGTGTGCATGGGTGTTCCGTCTGCATACATGTCTGTACACTATGTGCATGAAGTGCCTGAAGAGACCAGAAGAGAGCATTAGATTTCCTGGGAGACAGAGACAGTTGTGAGCTGCGATGTGGGTGCTGGGAATTAAACCTGAGTCCTCTGGGAAGCACAGCCAGTGCTCTTAACCACTGAGCCACCTCTCCAGCCCCTAAATTAAAATAAGGAAAATGTGGTGAGAAAATTGGATGCATTCAAGTTGATTCCTTGCCTCTGCAAGTGTTTGCATTGTTAAGACAACCCCTCCCGTTAATGCTCTACAGACCTCAGCCTGGTCCATCCGGCTTCCAAGAGTGGCTGAGAGGCCATTGCTGTTTAGGATTTATCGGAGCAGATGAGAGCACAGCATATCATTACAGTGAGAATTCCTCCAGGCACAGACGTAATTCACACAACATTCAAGAGTTCCTTTCTTGTAAACCTGAAACTGCTTTTGCATTAGCCGGGCACATCAGCTTCAGTTCTTACCTGGGAATAGTTTTGGGTGACGTCTGCACACTCACCGAGTGCTTGGGTGGACACTGAGTAAACTCACAAGACCCCATTACATCATTTACCAGGCTGGGCAGGAAGAGTTGAGGGCCCAAGGACGTATTTTAGGGTCGGTTTGTTCCTGAATGTTGAGCATGATTATGAACAAGAAGATGGGAGTTCAAATGCTTCGTTTCCAAAATGAGAAATTTACTTGTACAAAATAACACTAGTTGGTATCCTTAAATGGCCCACAAGTTAATTATTTATAGAATACAATTTTGTGAGAGCCATGCAGGACTGAGGGGACGGCTCTGCGGATGAAGTGCTTGCTTGTTCTGCAAGTGTGAGGAGGATCTGAGTCCTGACTCTCAGTTCCTCAGCAGGCCCGATGAACACCTGTAATCCCCCGCACGCACTCATGGACCCCTGGACAAGCTGACGAGCTATTACTGGCAACTCTGAGATCAGTAAGAGACTCTGCTCAGTAAATAGAAAACAACTGAAGACAAGGCTATTTTCAGGCCTCCAAACGCATAGGCTTGCACGTGCACCTGCTCACATAAACTTGCACTAACACACACACACACACACACACACACACACACACAAACACACAGGGTGGTAAAGTATGGTGTGAATGAGAATGACCCCCACAGGCTCATATATTTGAACACTTTGTCCTTCCTCAGTTGGTGAATATTTAAGAAGGAATAAGATTTGAAGGTGTGGCCTTGTTTGAGGAAGTATGTCCCTGGGAGTGGACTTTGAAGTTTCAAAAGCCCATACCATGCCCAGTGGATCATGCTGTAAGCAAACCCACAATTATTCTCCTTTGTAAGAGTTGCCTTAGCCATGGTGTCTCATCACGTGTAGAAACATTATCTAGGACAAAAGGCTATCATTTCTTTGTCTGCCTCTAAAAACAATTCAGCTTCTATTCCATTGTACAGTATAGACAGCTAGATGGTAAAGGCATTGGGATTATTCTGCCACATTGAAAGGAACTGCCTGTGACAGGGGAGGTGTTGTATATCTGCGCTGTGCAACACAGTGGCCAATCCAGGTAGCGTAAGGCCCACCCTGAATTGCAGCAGAGGCTAGCTCGAGCTTGTAGCCTTGAGCACTGAGGGCTCAGTTCTGGTCAAGTTCAGGTTAGCAAGCATGAGCTCTGGGTTCAGTCCCATCTCCACACCCCTACAACAGCCTAACTAAAGTGGTAGGCATCTGGCTTTAACAAAGTGTACAATGGTGTGTGACTACAAGACAGAATCTTTTGGATATCCTAACCATATGCTAATAATTACCATTGAATTCTGCGAAACCAAGAAAACATTTATAATGTAACTAAGATAATGAGTGACAAATTCTGTTAGAAGGTGTGATCCTGATTTTTAGGGTAATATGTGGCATCACACAGTTTAGCATAAACATGTTCAAAAAGCATTAACTTATTAGGGGGAAAAAAGTCCAAAATGAAGAAGTGAGTTGCTCTAACCTACATATCACATTGAGGAAAGGTTAAGTCCTGAGGAGCCAGGACCATCTCAGTCACATCCAACACAAGAAACACAATGTAACAGAAATGAAAATTTCCTTTTTCCATAAAGCCAAGTCCAGGGAGGCAAGTCAAAAATTGCCAATATAAAGGAGCCAGAACAATCTTCAATATATATATGCTTCCCACGGTTCCATCTCAGAGGCAGGGTGAGGGATTCGGGGGCAACAACCTCTGAATGACAACTCCACCTTCAATTCTTTGCTTCACTGACTCCTGACAGTTTGGCAAATTGGGGGTCACCGTATTTTAGAAAAATGTCACCAAGGCTTTACAAATGTGATCCGCGAAGATAATATAAACTCCCAATGCCTGTGCCACCCTCTGCAGCTTTCTGTAGGTCTTTCTTTAGATGGTATAATTTTAGCAAAAGCATCCTCCAGCTACAAGCGAACTAAAACAGCACTGAAAAGCTAAGTACCCCAAACTCAAAACCTTACCTTTCATTCCCTGGATGATTTAGGGGATGGGTATATTTGGGCATAACTTATGAAAATAAATTATAAAAATTTCCAATGTGACTTTAATTCAGGGGTTCCTTAGCATACACTCCGGAACCTACCTCTTTGACAATGGACACTACTGGACACCAAGATGCTCCATTTTAAAAACTGTTTCTTGAGCTGCCAAGATGGCCCACAGGGTAGAAGTGCTTACCCCCCAACGCTGCTGATCTGAGTCCCACCCCTGGAACCCATGCAAAAATACTGGATGTGGTGGCCCAAGTCTGTAATCCCAAGCTACTAGTGAGCCACCACGGGGAGGGGGGAGGAGGGCAAGAGAGTCTGCCAAAGGCTGCATGTGCAGCACAGGGGCAGAAATTCGAGTAACTGCTTCAGGAACAGGTGGGAGCAGAGAACCAGCTGCTAGAAAGCTGTCCTCTGACCTCCACACACATGCTGTAATGCACACCCAGCCACTCATATACACACTAGGAGTAAATAAAAACTGAAATTAAAAAAATTAAAACCAGGAGATTTGTACCGCTTTCTTTAAAACTAAGATCTAGTTTTCCCACATTTTCATTTTTGTTTCCTCTAATTAGTTATCTAAGAAGTGCTTTGGTGCATAGCATTTAAACACTATAAATATGTTTTCCAGGTCGTCTGGCTTAGCAGCAAGTACTTTAACCCGAGCCATCTCATGGTCCTGGTTTTAAAATGGCAATTGGCTTAAGTTCAAAGAAAAAAAACGAGATCATACATTTCCTGGTTTCACATATACTTCCAGATATGCTGCATCTTTTTATGTCAAATTTATATAAACACTCTGTAAAATATCATAACTAGAAAGACATATTTGCAAATTATCATTTAGGGTTATATTCTTAACCCAAATCAGATTTAAAAATTTAAAGAAATATGAGGAACTAGTCTTTTGTGTATATATGCACATATATACTTATGTGGACAGTGTGTGAATATGTATGGGAAGGAATTAAAGAAGCACCTTGGTCCTTGCTGCCCACCTTGAGACAGTCTCTTGGTTGACAAGCTCTGAGCACATGAGGCTAGCCTGCCCTTGACTCTGCAGCCCTGGGACCCCACAGTCAGCCTTCCACAAGGTCTGCAGAGTGGGCCCAAGCCCTGTGCCTCACATCAAGCACTCCTTCAGACTAAAAATACGCTATCTGGGATAACTTATTGTTGCCCAATTATGAAAAAATTTCAAAAGAATTTTACTAAGAGGAAACTGGACACAGCTTAGCACTTTCCCACGTTAACAGCGGCATTGAATGATGAACGACAAGTGTGAGAGGCAGGGAAGAAACTGAAACCAGAGTGAATCGTGATAGCTGAATAGTTAAGAAATGAAGGATCTGAAACAGTAAGAACAGAGAAGCAAGTTATATGTATTGCTTATGCACACTATAACACTGTTGTATTTATTCACTTATCCACCCTGTAAAACTGTTGTATGTATCCACCTATGCATACTGTAACACTGTTGTATGTATCACTTATGCAGGCTGTAACACTGTTGAATGTATCACTTATGCAGGCTGTAACACTGTTGTATCACTTATGCAGTCTGTAACACTATTGTATGTATCACTTATGCACGCTGTAACACTGTTGTATTATCAATTATGCACACTGTAACACTGCTGTATGTATCACTTATGCAAACTGTTATGGGCTGTAGATCATACTCTGCTAGTGAGCTCTACCCCAGCACAACCATTTCATTTAAAAAAAAAATTCATTACATATATTTAGGGGGAGGGAACACACCATGGCACACAGTTGAGTGACCAGTTCTCTCTATCTATATGTGGGTCCTGGAGATCAAACTCAGGTTGGCAGGTTTGGTGGCAATGAACTATCCCACTTCTGGCCCCAATTTTATATCTTCAGAGAGCCTAGGTATGTGAAGTGAGTTCCAGGCCAGGCTGATCTCCACACAAAGATACTAGCCCAGAAACAAAAACAAAAGGGTAAAAATACCCTCTCTATTGTTACACAAAGCACATTACTAATTCTCACCATTTTCTACCAAGTATCATCTTTGGATCAAAAACTGCCATGACAAATCCTTTAGTCAGAGGTTTATTTTTTGTTTCCATATTACAGTTCGCTGTAATTCACAAACTTCCATCTCAGAGAGTCTGGACACACTGAACTCACGGGGTGTTGGGGCTGCGCACTCCACACTCTCTCCCAGCAGAGCAGACACTGCTCATGTGAACGACACTTGCTGGGCTCGCACATCTCATGAGCTGTTTGGGTGCTGACAGCTGCAGCTTTTCACTGAGTCTCCAGTTACTAAGTTGAATACGTTTTCCCTTGATACAGCGAGCTATTTGCTTACAAAATGTGTTACAGCCAATATGCTATACTAAATGCCCGCCAACGTTCAAGACATCAGATGCACAGTTGGCTCTGATAGCACACAAAATCACAACACAAGTTTCAGTGTAAGAAATTTACTTCTCTCTCAAAGCAAAAAGTATCCCACAGTTCAGATTTACATAAGTAGTGCCTCCTTTTAAATAAATTAAAAACAAAATGCTATCCTGCCTGTAAAATTATAAATATGTCTAGTGCATTTTACAGAATGTTAAAACATTTACAAATGCATTATTTCCCAGTAAATAAACACTATGGCACTGAAGCCAGTTTAAAAAAAAAAAGTCATGTATCTAGAACTATGTCTTTAACATTACAAAAATTAAACCAAATAAGGAAAAAAGTAAAGGAGAAAGAAGAAATTTTACAAAATGGCAACTACTCTGATCTAAAAGATGCTGAAATGCCTTCACTTCATTCAATAACTGGGCCATTTCTGGAATGAACATCTGTGGATAATGAAGTTAGGAGAGTGTGCCTCTCAGTATTGAGTTGAAACCACAAAGTATACAGAAATACTTTCGTAATTGGGCAGGAAAGACAGACCTCAAAACACAGTGACTGTTTAAAACCACACAAGGAAGTTTAGCCAGAACATTCAAGATCAGAAGACTTTGATGGACTAAAGTCTTCAGTGGTAACCTAAGTTACAAATCCATGGGGAACACTCATTTTACCATGTTAAGAAAGGAAACATGATTTCATGGTTCAATACAGACTGGCTAAAATGAGAAACTGGGTGATCTAAGCAGCCAATGTCCCTACAGAAGCACGAAGACATGATTAGAAGAAAGAAGTTTTAGTCCTGTGGCCTCCTCAATTGCCCAGCACATGAAATATCCCATTCATCTTGAGAAGCACAGCGTTTGGACGGCACTAACTTCCCTTCAGTGGAGAGGAAGATGTCTCTGTGTCCCAAGAGACTCATTCATCAGGTCTATAGGATCTCCAGATCTACGTGCCGAACTTCAGGATTTCGTTTCTGCAAAGAAAAATATCTCCACATTATCACAGCAAAACACCCCCCCAAATTCTTTCTAATCTCTAGAACAGCTAAAACGTTGCTAAACTAGTAAGTGGAATCTATTCATAAGAAAAATATCAATGTGAATATACAATGAACAGTATAGGAAATAATCCCACCTCCCTGAGTCTGTTCATATGTTAATACAAAGACGCTTTATAAATCTCGTGTATGCCAATTATGGAAGCACTAGAAACCGTAATGCTCCTTCTCATAATGAAAAGAAAATCACTGCAAAACAATACCAATCAGAACTAATAAATTTATAACACTTCTTGATATAGTTTAGTACTTCATAGAGTTTTGGGAAAGCACTGTGCTAAAAAGAAGTTCTTTAATAAGTCTGTCCTTATCCAACACACACACACACTCTTAAAATGTAATTGATAGTGAAGCATCCCAGCTCTAGAATGTTCAGAATGGCAACTGTAATTATACAGACTTTCACTGAGATGTACAGACTCTGGGTCTGCACAAGTACTTGTCTGAGTGACTTACATTAATTTAACCATGTGATTTTTGTTGTTGTTGTTGGGATTTTGTTTTATCATTTATTCTTTTAAAGATTTATTTATTCATTTAATGTGCACTGGTGTTTTGCCTGTATATACCTTGTGAGGGTGTTGGATCCCCTAAAACTAGAATTACAGACAGTTGTGAGCTACAATGTGAGTGCTAGGAATTGAAACCTGGTCCTCTGGAAGAGCAGCCAGTGCACTTGTTTGTTTGAGACAGAGTCTCTCTATATAGCTCTGGCTCTTCTAGAACTTTCTATGTAGACAAGGCTGGTCTTAAACTTACAGAGATCTGCCTTCCTCTACTGAGAATAAAGGCATACGCTACAATGACTACTTCAAAGTTCTTTCCAATGAAGTGATTAAAATAAATACATACATACATACATACATACATACATACATACCTGGCTTTCCTTGACCCTGAGGCTGGACTCACATTAGCCAGCAGACAAGCAGAATAATAATTCATGTTCTTTAATCAAAACTATCAAGATGCATCACAGAATGAATGCAGAGGTGGATAAGGAATCTAGTTATCTTCTATTAAGATAGCTACTGGCTTTTAATCCTTTCCACTCAAGGATTTTTGCAGAAAAGGTGAAGTAATTGGTGAGATGGCTCAGTAAATAGATAAGAAAGAGAACATGTTGCTCTTACAGAGGACCCAGGTTCAGTTTCAAGAAGCCACATTCACAATTGTTTGTAACTCAAGTTCCAGAGGGTCTGATGCCCTCTTCTGGCCTCTGCAGACACTACACATGTGGTACACAGACATAAACACATGTAGGCAAAACACCCACACACATAAAGTAAAAATAAGCCTTTTTAAAAAATATATGAAGCAATAATACTAGTAACATGGTTAATAAAGTACAATTACCTCTAAACAGAAAGAAAGCATAGAATAATATAAGGACATATTTAGTCCTAAATTCCAGTTTTCTACTTTCTGACTAAAGTCTTGAGTTTTCCTTTTATTTTTCTCTAGAATTTTTCAAAATGTTTTCTATTTCAAGACAAAATACCTTTTACTATCTTAGATGTGAAGTATGAAGAACAGTGATAAAAATACTGAATTTTGAGGGGAACAAGAGGTTCAAACCATTATTCCTACTTCACTGGCTAAATTACCTAACTTCACTAACCTATCAAATCCTTGCCTGCAAATGTTTTACGTGATAAAATAAGAGTACACACATACACATGTGACACACTTAGCATGGTATTTACACAGAATAAGGACCCCCAAAGCAGCTGTTGTTATCAGAAGACAATTTTTGACAACAGTATCTTACTTTCAGCTCCTTCTCAAGCCTGTCCACTTCAGCTCCTAGAGTATCAATAATATTTTCTCCATGTTTAAGCATAAAGGCTTCTAATTGTTCAGGAGTTTTTACCTCTTGAATTTCCTAGCAAGAAAATGAAATCAGAAAAACAGAATTTTAAAATTATAGTAGGATATGCATAATTCATAGTACCTTTAGGTTTAATGAAAAATAAAAACTTTAGGCCAAAGTAATGAATCCCTTGTTTCTAAACAACGCAGAAAGAATGCTATGCAGAGTGAGTAGTACTACAGACTAAAGGTAAAGGCAAAGGCTGTTTACCAGGTATGACCAGGAGAATGACCTACCATAACAATAAAGAAAAAAGCTAACCTCTACTTCAGTCTAGTAAGTAAACAATTCAAAATAGATTAAGTCACAAAATTTTTAGAAGAAAAAGAAAGTGTTTTTCATGATAAAGTGATAAAAGAAGGACTTTTTTACATAGGATAAATAGCATAGAAGACTTGGCATAGTCCTAGGGATCCCTGCCCTGGAAGTAAAGCCTAGGGATAGAGAACTCAAAGTCTCTGGGTGTGGTGGGGCACACCATGATTGCTCTGAGTCGGAGGCCATCCTGGTCCAAACAGCTAGTTCCAGGCCAGCAGCCCTACATAGTGAGACTCTGTCTTTAAAAAAAAAAAAAAAAAAAAAAAAGATGCAATAGAAACTTCGCTATCCTGAATGAGCATACTCTAGAAGTTAATTTGGAGTTATCTATGGAAGCTAAACTGTATCTGGTAGTCTTCAGCCTCCTTAAGTTTAGCTGTCCATACCTACCCCAAGGAGTCTTACATACACGTATGAAACACCACCAGGCACCACCTCTTTTGCTTTCTTTTTGAGACAGGATCTATGTAGCTCAAGATACCTCAAAATCATAATCCTCCTATCTCAGTCAACTAAGTGCTGGGGTTATAGTTTTGTGCAGCCACACTTAGCTTGTAGCATTGTTTTTAGCAGTTTAACATGGAAAACAATATAAATGTTCATCTAGAAACAGAATAGCAAATCGTATCATATCATATTCATAGAATACAACAGCAATGACAGAAATGATCCCAAACCATAAAAACAAGGAATCTCAGACATGCTGTTATGCAGTTGTATAGTCATATAATATAAAACCACTTACATATTTATACACTAATACCAAACACTGTGGAACATTCAAAATGTAATATATCATGCTAAAAACAAGCACTCTAAAATTCAGAGTGGAAACTGACAGGTATCAAATTCAGCCTATTAGTTAACTCTGGAGATGAAAATAAGATTTAGTAAGAAATTAGGCTTAAACTGTTTTTGTAACAATTTCTTCCAAGACCTTACACAAACACAGTACATGTTGGGTGACCCTAATCTGGAAATCCAAGCTGTTCTGTCTGCAGTGTACAGCTCTGTGAGCACCGGCACTGGGGCAGGAATGTAGCTCAGTTGGTGTTGTCTGCATGAAGCCCTGGGCTCCGTCCCCAGCACACACAAACCACACATGGGGGCACATGCCTGCAAGCCTACCACTAGGGAGGAGGAGCAGGAGCTGCAGAAGTTCAGTTATCCTGAGGTACACAGTGAGTTCAAGGCCAACCTATGCTACAGCAGACCATGGTGCAAACAAATAAACAAAATGACAACAACAAAGCCAAAACACCAGGCTTTTTGATTTTTGGATTAAGAATACTTAATGTATGCAAATATTAAAAAAATTAAATGGAAAACATTTCAGTTCCTTAGTATTTTCTATACAGGATACTCAACTACATAGCAAATGGAGATGTGACAAAGCCAAGTAGTAATATTTGTTCTGATTACTGTTGGCTTCTATAAATTGTCTCTTAAATTATGGCATTACCCTTGTATCTCTGAGGTTCTATCCCAACAGTTCAGAGGTTTGCTGGAACCACACAGTGCATACCCCATATATCTCTTTTTTTACATACAAAGAGTTGAATCAATTAATTAGTCATAGTAGACTAACAATAATAAGATTCAACTGTAACAATATACTGTAATGTAAATTATGTGAACACATCTTTCTTCTCCCTGCACCAGCTCAGTTCCAGTAGAACATATACATTGAATATGCTGGGGGAGAGCATAATTCATGTCCTGGGAACCAACAAATTGCTCAGAAAGGCAAGTTTATGCTTATTTCTGGAATTTTCTGCTTACCAGTTTTGGATTAAGTTTTTGGTAACTTAATCCACAGAAAATAAAAGAGCAAAGTGGGCAGGTGTGCTATTATATTCTTATAATATAAGATTAGATTCATGAGACTTCCTATATATGGTTCTGAAACCTTAGACAAGCTAATTAGTCTATTGTTTAAGTTAGCCTGTACATTAGAATCTGTTATTTCATCACCATACAGGGGTGTTGAGAGTAAGTTACATAAAACATGAAACAAGTATTAACAACTTAATGATTTCATTTGTTCTTTTGGCTGTCTCCTCTGACCCACTATAAATAAAATGTTCTTTATCAGACTTTGGAACTAAGAAGTTCATAGCTGAAGTGACTTTAAGACTATAAAGACAAAAAGTAACTTTAAGACTGTGGGCTAGCCAGGTGGTGGTGGCACACACCTTTAATCCCAGCAGTCGGGAGGCAGAGACAGGCAGATCTCTGAGTTCAAAGCCAGCTTGGTCTACAAAGCGATTTCCTGGACAGCTGGGGCTTTACACAGAGAAACCCTGTCTCCAAACAAACAAACGAACAAACAAACAAACCCACCTCTGAAACAAATAAACAAAAAAACAAAGACTGTGACTACAGAAGAAAATGATGAATACATAAACTTACTTGCAGCATGTGGTCAAAATCCTGCTTTTCCAAGTATGATCGTGTAACAACTCGTCCATCAAAATCAACTTCTGCCTTAAATCTGACTTTCCCTAAACCCAGATCTGTGGCTTTAACATCATGGATTGCCCTGTGATGAAAAACAATACCAGTAAGTCTGAGTGTAACACATCCACACTCTCATGGGAGAGGATTTGGCTTCCCCAGCAACACAGCAGACAGCTTACCACCAAGCTCATTGCTTTCTAAGACTGACCATTTAGTTTGGTTTCTGTGCATGATGCCATACAAAAATATAAGTGTAATAAATATGGTTTTATAATAATTCACACTTATGAGTTATGGTTTATGTATTAAAAAATTACTGATCCTAAAGTGCTTTTCTAAAATATTACCAAGTTAATCTTATAAACCTTCCCATAATCTATCTATTCACTTACTAATTTACCAACTTTTAAAAGCAAAATTTTTGTTGATAACAGTATCTTTGAATGTGTAAACCACTTCAACACAAATGAAACATCAACTGCTCTGCTTCCCTCCAACCCTAACCTCCAAGGAGTAAATAAATCTTCCCTAGGAAACTGTTGAGAAAGCCTCTGTGATCAATCCTATCTGCGCTCTCTCTCTCTCTCTCTCTCTCTCTCTCTCTCTCTCTCTCTCTCTCTCTCTCTCTCTCTCTCTCTCTCTCTCTCTCTCTGGCTTTGTCTCTATGTCTCTGTCTCTATGTTTCTGTCTCTCTCTCCCATCCCCCATTTTTGAGACAGGGTTTCTCTGTAGCTTTAGAGCCAGTCCTGAACTCACTCTGTAGACCAGGCTGGCCTCAAACTCAAGAGATCAGCCTGTCTCTGCCTCCTGAGTGCTGAGATTAAAGGCACAAGTCACCACTGCCTGGCTCTGTTCTGCTTTCTTTATAGAATACATAAGAAGTAAAGCCCGTGTCCTGAAAACAGAGTTGTGCTAGAATGCCACATTAGAAAAGACTCTATCACAACACTGGATTCTAATTTCTGAATGATTCTGGACTTAATTGAGTCCAAGCTTCCTAATCCACACAAAGAAGCTTTATCAACTCCCTGGGATAACATGAAAATAAATAACTCAATGGCTACAAAGTTATAGACACTCAAGTTAAAAATAAAATCTGTCCAGATGGGCAAGATGGTATCTCATTTATTCATCTGTTTGCATTCTGTCCTCACAAAGTGCTGTGATGTGTCTTTCTTTAATACTTAGGGAATGGCTAATTCTATTCTGATGTAGTTGTTCCTTACGTACTTGTGCTAACTGCAGACAGAAAGCTCTTTATGTCAAGCAGTCTGAGATGTTTCTGTTGATCAATGCCTCCTCTATCCTGTGTGATCTCCTCTCCTCAAATTTCACCCACGTCTAGCCTAGAGAATACAGCAAAGTGATGAGAACCCATTTCCCTCATCAGGCAGGTTGTCTGTTGCTATTTTTTTGTTCATAATCAGTGAGTGTCCTTCAGCTTCCACGTTTTGACTACTGCCATGTTGGAGAGGTCAATGTGGCAAAAGATCTAGTCTTGCCACCATCAACAAGCTTGCAAGCAGCTCCTTTCCTAGGACACAGGTCAATCAACACCTTGACTACAGTCTGTGAGAAAAGACTGAAGCAAGGGAACCACAAATGCAGGGGTTGAATCCCTGACCACAGTTACTATCAGATAGTAAACGTTGCCTAAACCACTAGGCTTTGGTCTAGAAGTCATACTGCAATAAGTAACTAATATACTGTTCAAAAACAAACAAAACAAAATAAAGCAACTGCATGAACTTGGAATTACTAACATTGACAGTTTCTAATGATATAATTCACATATCTTCTGTTCTTGGAGACAATTCACATTTGCTAGAGTTCTTTTACTAGCTTTTAATTAGAATAATGCACAATGCACCAAAATAAACAAAAATGGACAGAAATAAAGTGGAAACAGGTAAGCCGATCACAGCTGTGTGGTAGAAAATGAATTAATTAGTCAATAGAAAGAAATCTGAGAAAGTTGCAAATGTTTAGAAATTGACATGCCCCAATACACACACACACACCCCAAAAGGGAAATCAGTACTCCCATGCCAATTACAGTATGAAGATATGGAGTCAACCTAGGAATTTATGAATAGGTGAATAAAGAAATGGTAGTACATATAGACAATGGGATATTATTTTGCAATAGAAACCACTTAAATCATGAATGAATTTGAAGGATATTAAAATAAATTGGACATGGAAAGACAAATATTCCATGTTATGGAAGATAAAAATGCTGATCTCATAGAAGCATCGGGGATAACAGGCTGAGAAGGGGTAGGAGAGGGGAGATGGAGAGAGAGACTGTGGTAAATGACTACAGAGATGGGTGGATGGAAAACTAACCCAGAACTCTATAGCACAGTACGCACCTACTTATAAGTGGCAAAACGCAATTGTATACTTCAAACAAACAAGCAAGTACTACTTTGGGATTTCAAATGCTCTCAATCCAAAGAGATGAATGCTTATGACAATGAATGTATCAACTCCTGGATCTCATCATCACATGCTACAATATTTAGTGAAGTATCATAAATACATACAATCATTGTATGTTAATTACAAAATAAAATGTTAAACAAAACAAGAAGAGAGAAAATGCTACAGGAGAACAATGCCTGGGTATAGAGAAAGCAGAGGCTGAGAGACAACTTCTATCTGTGAATGTCTGCATGAAAACGATAACAAATCGATTAGGAAACTTACCCTTCTACTTCTAGACAATGAACAATAATGATTAATGAATAGATGAATGAAAAGGAAGATGGGAAAACAAAGAAAGTCAGCTAAACAAAAATCTAGTTTGAAAAGCAAACTGACAAATATTCATCATTTTTAAATAGTGTTTGTGGGGGCGGGTGGAGACTTAAGCTAATACACAAAAGATGTGGCATTATCAACTTTAAGGAAAAACATTTCAAAGGAATCATGTACAAAACCCCACATATTACACATGTAAAGGAAAAGTTTCTAGAAAACAAACTTCTAAAGTAGCTCAGTGAGAAATGTCACCTGAAGTCACTTGCCTGGGAGATGCAAGGCCCAAGGTTTGAAACATTGGAAAAAAAAATATATAATGGTCTCTCACAAGTAAGGGAACTTATAAAAATCAAAAAAACAGCAACAACAACAAAAAACAAAACCTGATTCATATAGAAAAGTTCATGTTCAGATGGCTTTACTGATAATTTTATCAAAGATTTTTAGAAGAAACTACTGACAGGGGCTTGAGAGATGGCTAAGTATTAAGAACACTGGCTGCTCTTCCATAGGATCCAGGTTCAATTCCCAGCCCTGAAAGTTGACTCAGTTATCTGTAACTGCAGTTCCAGAGGGAACCTTCTTCTCACCTCATGGACACTACCACTTGTGTAGTATACAGATAAACATGTGAACAAAATACCACCACCCCCACACACACATTAAAAAAAAAAAAAAGAATGAGTATAACTTCTTCATACATTCTTCATAAAACAGAGGGAGACTTCCCAACTCTACAGAGTTAGTATTGTAGAATGAGAGTATGAACAGGGCTTATTTCACATAAAATATTCAACTCCAAATTATGATTAACTTGCAAACTTAAATATATTTTAGGATATGTCAATTACTAATGTTGTACTAATTCAGAAAAATTTTAAATTTCAAGAATTTCAATTACAACACCGCATGCACAGTCAACACAGCAGTGGAAGGTGGGGCTTACAGAGTGGGGTGGGGCCTTCACAAGTAGATTAATGCCAGCTCTGGAGGACACTGATTTCATGTTCTTAGGACTTCATTCCAGGATTCAGCTGTCTCAAAACAAACCCTCCATTATCCCTGATCTACAAATATCCCCCCCACTTTCCACCTTGAGCTCAAACAGCATTTAAGACTCCGGCTAGAATGTATTAGAACTGTGACCTAAATAAACCTTTTTTTTTTTTTTTTTTTTTTTTTAAACAAATTACCCACTCTCTGGTACCCTGTTATAGCAACAGAAACAGACTAAAATCAAAACAGGGAAAAGACTAAATACCTTCCTATTTAAGTTTGAACAATAATCATAGTTATTAGTTTTTCATCACTATAGCAAAACATCTAAAATAACAACTGAGGAGGAAAGACTGAGTTTTGGCACAGGGCATTGGAAGCTTCAAGGTAGACTGGATCCCTTGCTTTAGTCTGGTACAATAAAAGTGAGTGTGTATGCAGGATCTAGTCACTTTGTTGCAGCCAGTAAGCAGAGAGGGATAGAAGAGAGCAGATCTAAAACATCCTTAAGGACATCCCCTGTCATGGTCTACTTCCTCCAATTAACTCAGTGCCAGCTCCTAACAGCACACTCAGCTCTGAGCTCATGAACAGATTAACTGATAACCCAATCACTTCTCAGTAGCCCTATCTCTTAAGACCAAACCTTTAACACATGAGTTCTTGAGGGTAGGAGGTATGTTATATCTAAATTATAACAATGTATATATAGACAGTGGATTTTTTTGTTGTTGTTTATCGTTGGCATGGTGCTAGGGACTGAACCCTAGGGTCTCATGCATGCTGGCAAATGCTCTACCATTGAGCTACAGTCCCAGTACCAAAATTAAGCCTTCCACTTTGTTATTAAGCACAATGCTGCTGAATACCCCTCATCTGATTGTCTCCTATGTATCCAATTCTTTAGTTTTGTACCACTTAAATGAAGAGGTCTGGTGGTTATAGCTCATCAGTATAGCACTTGCCTCACATGTAAAAAGTCCTGGGTTCAACAGCTGTCACCATCATCACCACCACCACCACCACTACCACCATGGTAAAAAGTGTCTGGGGCGGGGAAGTGTTTTAAAACTCAAAGACTATCTTCAAAAGATACACAGATGATATTTACTTGGGTATTCATTTCCCCATGAACGAAAGTTCTTTTGCATGTCATACATTCAAGAGCTGACTGTCATACAAATATAAAGTAGCACTGTTCAGTGGATCCTCACTGAAAAGCAGGCAGGTACACTCAACGGTATCTGTCTCCAGTACAGCATCTACAACTTACCCATGAGGTATACAGGTTGAAAGAGAAAGTACAAAGGGTTTCCTACACAAGCTTTCTTCCCTTGAGGAATAGGTCACTGTGTTTGTATGAGACATCCACAGAACATCACTAGACAATGCCTACCTTACTGAGGGGTCGCTCTCCAGGAGTTCAGTAAGCCGCTGTACTTGCTCCGGTTGTATGGATCGGCCTAGGAGTGCTTCTGTGTTAGTGTAGATCAGGAAGGCTGAGACCACACCTAGTAAGGTACCCACACCCAAGGAGCCCAGGCTGTCATACAATGGGTTGCCTGAAAGAAGCACAGAAAAAAACCAAAACATTTCTTATCATTCCAGTGAGCTTTTAAAGCACAAACAACCAAGGTATCTGAAACCCACTCCTGCTCCTTTAGTCTCCCTCTTTAATAACGACTAATATTCTTACAATTAACTGAGCCAGGGTGGTGCATGCCTTTAACCTCTGCACTTTGGAGAGTGAGTTTGAGGCCAGCTGGATCTAAAACAGAGCAGTGAGTGGTTCTCAACCTTCCTAGTGCTGTGTGTGACCCTTTAATGTAGTTCTTCATGTTGTGGTGACTCCAACCACAAAATTATTTAATTGCTACTGCATAACTGTAATTTTGATATTGTTATGAACTGTAATGAAATGTCTGTTATGTAGGATATCTGATGTGTAAAGCAAAAGGGTCACGACCCACAGGTTCAGAATTGCTGATATAGGGTGTACTAGGTCAGCAAGGGCTACATAGTGAGACCACATCTCAAGAAAAACCTTTAAAAAAACAAACAAAACAAAACACCCTTTAGTGTTGGTGTGGCAGGTGTATGGAGGTCAGGAGACTATTAGGAAGGACCTGTTTCTTTTCTTCTACTATGTAGGTCCCAGGGAATGAACTCAGGCCCCAAGTGCCTTTATTGAGTGAGCTATCTCAATGGCCCTTATTTAACTTTTAAAATTCTTAATCAAACTTTTATTTCACTAAAAATATCAATTATGAACTAGTTTTATTAACATGTAGTCAAAGTATGTATCACAAAAAGCAAATTTACCTCTCCAATTGATTCACTTGTAAAGCACAATCCATTATAAGAGTTTCAATTATGGAATTCAAAATTAAATGTGCTCTTTAGAAATACAAAGTTACAAAAACTGGTCATTAGCGCAGCCTTTTATCCCAGCACTTGGGAGGCAGAGGCAGACAGGTCTCTTCTGAATTCAAGACCAGTCTGGTCTACATGGCCAGGCTAGCTGGGTTATACAGTGCAATCCTGAGGGAGGGGGTGGTTCATTAATAATCTATGACCAAAAGCAGGGTCAATCAGATCATCAGCTGATACTTTCTGAACACTTCAGGTCACAATTCACATTGGAGAAGGCAGTGGCAACTTGTCATCTGATGTTATTTTAAATAAACAAAAAAGCACAGAGGAAGTTAATCCCAAGAGAATCTGACCTCACAAGCTGAGTGAACACTTAAAATGGTGAGCTTTCTGTTCCAGTTTACCTTTTAGAATACAAAAGACTTGGCCAGCTACCAAAATGGGGGAAGAACCTGAAGAAGATTAGGCCTGTGAAGGCCAGAGGTCATTCCTGTACCAGGAGCAAGAAGACATGTAAACAAGAGCTCCAGTGCATATGTACATAGTAAAGTCTCTGTACCACCATAACAACACATGACATTAGTGAATACCAACAGTATTGTCATAGGGAAGGGGCTAAAGAGTTCAGAGGGACCACATCTTTGACTCACCACTATTAAGGCTTACAATAATCTACTAATGTCTTTATTTCTATCTGGAAATAAGAGAAGTCTGTACACCTTTACTGATTATTTTATAATTAGACTTTAAAGTTAGACTACAAAGTGATGGGTTTCATTGTGGCAATGTCATTACATCTTTCCTCATTCACCCACCCAGCCTGCCTGTGGGTCCCCTCCTTCCTGTTGAACATTATGCCCTTTGCTTTCATGTCACATGAGTTCTATTCCCTTCTCTCTCCCTCCTCCTTCTTCCTAGAAGCTCTTATTCTCTGCTTTCAACACACACACACACACACACACACACACACACACACACACCCCTACCTAGATCTTATGGATGAGAGAAAATATGCAATATTTATCTCAACTGGTCTTATTTCACTAAATATGATAGCCATTTCCATACAAACACACAAATACAAAATAATATGGAATTAATAGACAATAATATATTGACATAAAATTATTGAATAATATGATCAGATCCCCATATATTAGAGAATTAAATAGAAGAAAATCACGTGTAATTTAAGAAATATTTACCTGTTACAGAGGTAAGGCCCATGCAGGTGGCTGCTATTATCACTCCTAAGACAGCTGCAGTGTCCTCCAATAGTATAACATTTGTACTGGGATCACGACTTTCCATGACTTAATCATTGTGGCAAACAGAAAAAAAAACTTCTGAAATCTCAATTTGATAATATCAAAAGTCATTTCAACAAGTACCCCTCTAAAAATCAATCTGTTAATTAACAAGAATGTATGAGAGATTATATTTTTAAAAACCCTATTTATTATCTTAAATGTAATAATAACTTAGATAGTAAAATTACCTTTCCAAATGATACAGGCATATGCAGAAATATAACACCTCACTTAAGTCAAGTCCAGATAGAAAACATCCCTATGCTCAAATGTGCCATCTCTAAGCTCAAAAGTTCTTTTTAACATAGTTGATTAGACTTCAGAGAGCCACATAGAGAAGACAATGAAACATGTTTTATACCAACTGTTAGTAACAAAGCAACAACACTAAATATTTTAAGCAGGATAAAAAGAAAAAAATAAATAGTTGGTTCTAAACTACATACCATACTTATAAAATGATGTTCCTTTGGCCTGAGCGCTCCTACGAAGTTCATTTATGGCAACAAGAAGTGTTGCTGAAAGAGAAACATCCTATCAGCAAGGAAGGAACTTCCTGTCTCCAAACTTTAAAAAATTGACATTTCAAAAGGTAAAGAAATAAGCACAACATGCGAACACCAGAGTTGGCAATAAGAAAGGCTTTATGTCAACAGTCACCATCAAGATCTAATTGGCCATTATAACACAATGAGTCTCCTAAAATTACTACAGCAGTAACAGCCTTGGTCAATTGAGCAGCCAGTGTTGGGCAGCACTAACTGGGCATCATCACTTCTGACCCGCCCAACCTTTGGAGGTCTATCAATTAAGGAAAAACCCCACAAAGGTACAATCATATTAATTTTAAAAATGTGGTAAGACCTCTGCAATCTTAAAGACTGGAGTTTGGATATCAGCCCTCATGTAACCAGGCACCCAGAAAACACGTGTAACTCCAGCTCTGAAGGATCTGGTGCTTTCTTCTGGCCTCTGCACGTTCACAGATGTGGGTACCCACACATATACATGCACATATACTCATACTTACAAACAAATAAAGAAATGGATGTTTTTAAGAGATGGAAGAAAGAACACCAAGTATAGAAAATAATAATCTTTCAAAGATAAAGAGCACTCAATTAGGTAGTTTATGTTGATAATAGAAACTGTTACAATATACTTGAAGCTTTATTTCAGAAATGATTATTCTTAGTGTACTGAGGCAGCTTTTTTCTGATTCCTACTACTAAAAACCAATTTAAAAGTCAGTACCATTATGTTTTATATTTCCAATGGTCTGAGAAACACAGGCTATTCAAGAACACAGCCTATACCCTGGCCTCATCCATATAGTAACAACCACGGAACTTTTCTACCTTGAAAAGCAAAGCTTAGGTTCCTAACCCCACAGTACTAATACAAAGCTTAAGCTCCTAACTCCACAGTACTAATACAACTTAGCAAACTATAATGAATGGGTTGCTAAATATACTAAACTGAAAATAATTTGTGATACTACATACCTCCTTCAGACACCAAAGATCCCGCTAAAATACAATATGCCTGAAAAATAAGAATTAAGACAAATAATGAACCAAGAATTTCAACGAAGAATTACAGCTACTCTTATGTAAAATTTGTAATATCCAATAAAATTGAAATATAAGCTCTAATTCAAGCTAAATACTAAAGATCTTGTTGGGAAACAACTCAAAGGAGGAGAATCAAATAGAGAGAGAAGTCAGGTATAGTCAAGCATGCTCTTAATCCCAGCATTCAGGAGGCGGGGGGCGGGGGCGGAGGCGGAGGCGGGGGCGGAGGCGGGGGCGGAGGCAGATCTCTAAGTTCAAAGCCAGCCTGGTCTACAGAGTGAGCTCTAGGACAGCCAGAGATAAGAGGAGAAATCCTGTCTCAACGCCCACCCCCATCCTGAAAAAAAAATTAACTAAAAAATTTTAGAAGACATAAAAAATTCCATTTTTGTAAAAATGAAGACAAAATGCCCAATCAAGAACTCTGAAGTAATCCCTGTTAAGCAAGTTTAGTCTATTGAACCCATTATTTATAAAGTGTATCATTCCAACAGACCCTACTCAGTTGATATGTTAGACACTTTAAATACTGCTATAGCCCTGTCAAGTGATGCCATTCAAATTAGATGACACTAGGATGAGGTATAGCTAAACATGTTCAGAATGGGAAAGACAAGTTTTGTCTATTTAACTACACAACATGTACTATGGTTAAAAAAAAAGGAAGCAGCTAGCCTCAAAAACATAAACAGGTCGGGTGGTGGTGGTTCACACCTTTAATACCAGCACTTGGGAAGCAGAAGCAGGTGGATCTCTGTGAGTTTGAGGACAATCTGTCTGGTCTATAGAGCAAGTTCCAGGATAGGCTCCAAAGCTACACAGAGAAACCCTGTCTTAAAAAAAAAAAAAAAAAAAAAAATGTAAACACGGGTTAGATATGGTGGCATTTGCCCATAATCACAGGATAGGGAGTGGAAGAATGAGTCAGGAGTTCAAAAGTTCAAGGTCAGTCTGGGTGTCAAAGCAAAAACACTTTGTCTTAATAATTAAAAAAACAAAAATAAGCCTACTTTAACTGGCTTGTTATTACATAGATATGTATGGAAAATAGAATGTTAAAATAAGACCGATTAGGTACTACTCTATAACCCAAACAGAAAAAAATATTAATAGTTCACTCACATTCCAGAATGTTCTAATCCAGAATGAAGCATATAATCTGCAGAGGCTTTCAAAAGGAGCTAGGAGCCTCTTTCTACCCACCAGAACACACTGTGGTATTACATCTAGCACTACTGGAGACAAGCTAGAGAGTAAGGAAGACAAAGGTGAACATTTCTATAATGGATGTGTTGAGTCGCTGAGATTGCTCAGTAGGCGTAGTAAGAACCCCCAGGGAGTTTGGAGCTTATAGCCAACTGTGTCTGATGCGCCTGTGAAAATTAATCTGTGACACAGCTAAGAGGCACGTTACTCCTATTCTCTAATGGAATACAATAAAGTCACAGTAGTCCATATATTAGAGTAGGAGAAAAAAAGATCACCCATAGAAGGGATTCCATTGGCTGAGGATGAAGCAATCCCATGACTCCATGGTACCAAGAGAGTCCTGCACCCATCATGAAAATACCAACACCACTAATCAATGAAGAAATATAGCGCATATTTGAAAAGCCGTACCTGGAAGATAAAAAAAAAATCATACAGTTTGTAAAAATGTACACTAACTTTCAAAATGTGCTTAATAAGTCAGTAAGAAATAAAAAGATTCTTAAACTATTAAAATGGTATAATTTTGTACATTAAACACTGTAAGTGCAAAGTTCAAATTTTAAAAAAGTCACAATACATAAAGTAGGGAAAATGCAAGATCTTTGAAAATATATAAAAATAAAGTGGATATTACTTAATTTGGGTATTATCCCTATTTCATTTAGTCTACTTTGATTTATCAGAAATACTTTGTATTATATTCCACAGATGTAAGGAAAATTAATATTTTTATAATTTATTTACTTGTATTTTATGTACACTGGTGTTTTGCCTGCATGTATGCCTGTATGAGGGTGTCAGATCCACTTGGAACAGGAGTTACAGTTGTGAGCTGCCATGTGGGTGCAGGGAGTTGAACCCAGGTCCTCTGGAAGAACATCCAGGGCTCCCAAAGGCCTTGTCATCTCTCTAGTCCCAAAATTAATCTTTTAAAAAACAAATTAATATGTTTAACAAACAGGGAAATACTTCAATATCCTTGGATTACAGCTTCTAATTGAATATTGTGATTTTGTGGTTAATCTATGGTGTGTATTACCTATAATTTTATTGCTGAATACTGAACAATTTAACATGAAACTTACTGCTGGTTCTGAACAGTTTAAAAGACAGCTGAACAAATAACTTCAGTTTTCTGTATGCTTTCATGCAGAAATTAGTATATTTTGAAAACATTATTTTTCTAATCATCTTTGGTCAAAATGAACCATTAATTTGTACTACTTTAAGTACCAATACAGCACTATTAGGACACTTAGGAACTATGACATACTATGAGAAGCAGAATCATTCATTCATATAAATGTTTCCTGAGGGATGTACTCTTAAGGCCAAATACTACTACATTTTCTGGTAGATACACTCTTAAACAAGGATTTTTAACTTGAAAGAGTTAATGGAATTCTCTTTGTGTAAAGATGCAGACTAGCCATAGAGAATCCCAGCTCATTGATGTGACAATGTTTTACAAATTTGACTCAGAAAATTTAATTTTTTCTAAGTTTTCTCTAAAGTAACACCATCTATATGCCAATTTAAACTGGCAAATAAATTAAGTTGCACTGCTTTCATTTTTATGTATTTTCAAGGCACTGCAGAGTCTGTTTTTTTTTCTCCCCACTCGTTTTATTTTTTAAGACAGGGTTTCTCTGTGTAGTCCTGGCTATTCTGGAACTCACTTTGTAGACCAAGCTGGCCTCAAACTCACAGAGATCTGCCAGCCTCTGCCTCCTAAGTGCTGGGATTAAAGGCTTGTATCACCATGCCTGGCTTGTACTACAGGTTCTTATTGAAATTTTGAATTATGCTGAACTGCACTGCTTATACTAGTAAATCACTAGTCTCATGTGACTATTCATATTTAAATGTCCAAAATTCAGTTACTATACTGGGTAGTATTAAAATAAGCTATTGAAAACAAAAAGCAATCTTTAAAACATAAATTTAAAATTTTTACCTTCTTATTTAAATTTTTTGGTGTAGAAAATCAGTAAAGAAAACATTTTTTCAAGAGATAGTAAAACATAGTAGATGTGTAATTAACAGTTGCTCTCTATGCTAGAAAACTCGTAATTCCAGAATATTAAAAATATGTTTTTATTATTAAAACAGTAGTGTCCTGCTTTCAAGTAAGGAAAGGTATTTACAAAGCACTAAGATGAACACTTTCACAGAAATAAAGGTGCACTGCACTTTTCTGCCTTAACACTGCTCAAACTGTATTAAAGAAGGTAGTTAAAATGTCAATGAATATGGAGCTCACCCATTTGAGTGGCTGTTTAATAGATGTAACAAAAATAAATATCCATGTCGGATAACTGATATAGTCAAAGTAATATATTCCAAAAAAATCATACAAACATCTAATTTTGAAATGTTATCAAAATATTTCAACCACAATAAAAACATTAAAGAAAGAAAGAGTTAAGTATGAAGTACACATTTTGAAAAGGTTAATATCAAAACTATAGATTACATAGCCAATTAAGTTTGAACTGAAATATACTTCCTAAGATAAATCTTTTGTTATTATCAAATATAGAGAAGATCTCCAAGCTTTATTGTAAAGCATAAAATGATTTCAGCTCCATTTTCAAATTTGCCTTGACTTTACTTTGACCCCTATACTTTAGATAATACAAAGGAAATGACCAAATCTCGAACAGTCTGATGCTATATAAAGTTCAGACTTCTGAAATTCATTAGTTCTTATTTCAATGACTTATGGCAAATTCAAATCAGAAGTAGTATCCTTACGGGTGAGAAGGGTCTGGTGTTTGAACAGACTTGCTGATGCCCAGTGCTAGCAAACCCTATGGAGAAGAACAAACAGTAGGTAGTCATTACCAAGATGGAGAATACATGAGTAAGTCAATTTAGAAGATGTAAAAAATAACAATAAAGAAATCATATATGCACGTCAATGGCCAAGCAATCATAGTTTAGAAAAATAAATCCTGGTATAAAAAAATAAAGATAAACTCAAGGGGGTTCAAAACAACATTATTTATTAGGATAAAAACTTGAAAGATAGCTGGGCCAGAGGCACATGCACTATAGTAGTACTCCCAGTACCTGAAGCAGGAGAATGCATTTTGAGTCATCTTGGACTGCAAACTGAGACCCATCTCAAAAAACAAAGCCATACCAAACTAAACCAAGATAACCACAGAGGAATCTAAAATCTCGTCTGTAGGGAAATGCAGTACAAATGATCAACCATAATAAATGACTTCTATAGCAGTTTAAAATACTTTTCTGTATTGACATGGGAAAGGCTCCCAGAAGTCCTACTCAGTGAAGAGGTCTTGAATATAGGCCAGTCTGAGCTACAACATTTCAAGGCTCTGTCACAAACAAAACAAGGCACAATTCTACTGGCATTGTAATTTAGAGTTCTATGGATCACTATCTTATCTACATCAAATTCTCCCCCACTCCACTTCTCTCTCCTTTGAGGTCCTGGGGAATCAAATCTTGGTCTTACATAGTCTAAGCAAGCACTCACAGCCAAGCTGTGTCCCAGCTCTTTACATCTTTTCAAAACTCTCAGTTGTAGTTTATAGTTTTCAGTGTAAAAGCTTTGTATACCTTTTGCTAGATTTACTCTTAATGTTTTGTGATACTACTATAAATGGATAATGTCATTCTGTATTTTCTGGGAGTGAAATGCACTGATTTGTATCTATTTGCCCTCTATATTTACTCATTTTTACTATTAAACTCTACATTCTCAGAGCACTATTTACTGGACTATACTATGCTTTCATATATTGCTTGTTCTCATTTGGTTATATCTGAAAGAATTTCTGGAGCTGGAGAGATGGCTCAGTGGTTAAAAGCGCTGGCATTTCTTCAAGAGGACCCAGGTTCATTTACCTCCCCCCCCCAAAAAAAAAGATTTTCTGCTGTGTGGTAGTGGTGCATGCCTTGCCTTTAATACCAGCATTCAAGAGGCAGAGACAGGTGGACCTCTATGAGTTCCAGAACAGCTAAAGGTATACTGAGAAACCCCATCTTGAAGGAAAAAGAAAAGGGACTTCTATGTGTGTCCCTGAAGGATACTGATGGGTATGTATGTTTTCCTCATGCAACAGCACTGTAAATTTTGTAGAGTTGAAAGCCATTATTATTACTTTCTTGAATGTTGGCTGGGTTCTCTTGGTACTGTTCCCATAGTAACTGAGGATCCCTTCATCTTCAGTCTTCTTTATCTCTGCTTCTAGTACAGATGCTTTCTACCAATATAAATCAGGACTGACTCTTCTAAGGTTTAGCTGTCTGTCATTGCTATGCAGTGAGATTCTGTGTCAGACAGGTTTCAGTTCTAAAAGCTCCATTAAGTTCTTTTCTCTTATCTGCCCATTGAATCTGTTTTATTAACTGATTTTCCTTCTAGTTGTATCCTATTTTCTGGCTTCTTGCACTGTCTAGTAG
The DNA here is from genome assembly GCA_030556225.1 of Cricetiscus sungorus. Taxonomy (NCBI): domain Eukaryota; kingdom Metazoa; phylum Chordata; class Mammalia; order Rodentia; family Cricetidae; genus Cricetiscus; species Cricetiscus sungorus. The sequence continues at coordinate 30,744,765 of JANBXA010000734.1, forward strand.
TATTCTGCTACTAATTGGAAAATATAGCTGACCACTATGAATGTCACACTAAGTGTTTGGGTTCTATTATCTTCTCTAAAGAGCATGGATTTTTGTACTGGCAAACTATTTTATTATTTCTAGTCTATATAAAAAGGTTCTAGAATAGCCTTTATACTAGGGATAATTTAGCTCTCCTGTTAAGGGGAGACTTCCGCTGACCTGGCTATAGAACAGTCTCTTACCTCCCTGGTCAGCTCTGATGTACTGTACCTATGTGAGCACTAAGAATCACTCTGCTTGTTGCCTGTTTGGTATTTGGGCCCATGCCTTGCACATGGGTAATTTAACATTTATCAAGGACTCAAGAAGATTCCTATTCAGACTTATGCAAATTTTTTACTACTTTCAATTCCTTGAACCTTCATATTTCTCATCCTGGTCACTACTCTGAATGTATCTATAGCAAAAAGCCAGAGAGAAAGTATAGGAGAAGTCAAATAGTATCTCAGAGGTGATAGTGTGGTCTTATGCTTCTATTGGTCAATGTTGGAAAAGCAGTTATATTTTTTGTCTAGGTCTTTTTTGTTTATGCATCGAGTAAATTTAGTCTCTGTGGATGCTTCACAGTTAAAAGCAGAAGTTCTATACATAATATTTCACAACTTGACATTTTTTACTAAATTTATCATGGTTACTACTCCAGTTAAAAGCTATCAGTCCTTAAAATCCATACATAATATGTGTGCTGGTTAGTTTTATGTCATCTTGACACAACCTATAGTCACTAAGAGGATAGACCCTCAATTGAGAAAATGCCTAAGACTGTGCTGTAGGCAAGCCTGTAAACTATTTTCTGAATTAGTGATTGATGGAGGAGGGCATACCCCATTGTGGATGGTGCCACCCCTGGGCTGGTGGTCCTGGGTTCTCTAAGAAAGAGGCTGATTAAGCCAGGAGAAGCAAGCACATATCATTGCCACTCCACAGCCAGCTCCAGGCTCCTGCCCTGTTTGAGTTCCTATTCTGACTTCCTTCAGTGATAGACTACAAGGTGTAAGCCAAATCAACCCTTTCCTTTCCAACTTGTTTCTGACCATGGTGTTTCATCACAGCAACAATTACCTGAAGTAGGACAATTATTTTAGAGAATAGACACTTAAGAATTATCTCCAACTATTTATCTTGTTTCACAATTCTTTGTCCCTATGTTCTTGAGCTCACAAGGCTCTTAGACACTGTTTCCATGTGTCCATTTCCTCTCTGTCCACACAACTGACAGTGGTTATTAAGTATTTACTGATGGCTGCATAGGTGAAATGCTTCCCATGCAAGCATGAGCACTGGAGTTAGGATCCCCAGTAACTAAATGCTAGGTGGGTAATGATGGCCATTCTGTAATCTTGACCATTGGAAGGCAGACAGGGGCTCTCTGGAGTAAGATGGCTAGCTAGATTAGCTAAATTGGTAAATTCTGTGCTCAAATAAGAGACCAGCCTTAATATATAAGATGAAGAGCAACTGAGGAAAACATCTGTGTCAACCTATGGCACACCTAGGCGCGTGCGCGCACATACACACACATACACACACACACACACACCTATGGCACACCTAGGCACACACACACACACACACACACACACACACACACACACACACACACCTATGGCACACCTAGGCGCGCGCGCACACACATACACACACACACACACACACACACACACACACACACACACACCTATGGCACACCTAGGCGCGCGCACACACACACACACACACACACACACACACACACACCTATGGCACACCTAGGCGCGCGCACACACACACACACACACACACACACACACACACACACACACACACACACCCAAACCCAAACCCAAGGTAAAGATTGCTAGTACTAATAGCGACTGCCTACCTTCTCCCTTTACTTTTACAGAGGGTTTTAATCTACTTGACAGTGACATGCACCTTTTGGTTTAATTTGTAAATAATATTGCTTTGCTTGTTCTTCATTTTATTATTCCTTTGAACTTTAACTTAAATGTTCTTTTTAGCTGGACAGTGCTGGGTATCAAAGTCAGGGCCTCTCACTTGCTAATCACATACTTTACCACTGAGCTAAAGTAGCAGCCTTAAATATTCATTCCTTTACCTATACCCTTTCACTGAAAATTCTCTTGTTTGTTTCAACATAAATCAAATATAAATACTGAAAAGATTCCATATTCTTTAAAATGAGACACAAATACATAAATAAAATTTATATATTTACAAAGGCTTGGTTCTTTGTATTCACAATTTGGGTCAAAGAGACTTTAAAGGCTATTTTAACTTTTTTTTAAATCTTCATTTGCAAAGTCAAGGTAAATAATTCAAACTACCAGTCTAATGTATGTTAAACAATTACACAGCACTTTATCTTTATTCAAAAACTGTACTGGCTCTTACAGTAATGAAGAATTCATATTTAGCTGGGCATGGTGGAGTATGTATGCCTTTAATCCCAGCACTCTGGAGGCAAATGAAGGTAGATCTCTGGCGTTTCAGGCCAGGCCTGGTCTACATAGTGAGTTCCAAGACAGCTATGGCTACATTTAAAAACTCACTGTAAGAATCTCTTCTATAGGGGCTGAAGAATTGGCTCAGTTGTTAAGAATACTTTTTCTTGGAAAGGACGATGGTTTGATATCTACCACTCACATGGAGGCTCACAACCTCATCAGGAACAGATGTATATGGAGGCAGAACACTCATACACATAAAATAAGAAAAGCAATCTAAAATAAACAAAGGAATCGCTTCTGTAAAAGATTGTGACCAAACACATACTAAATGATAAATTAGCGTAAAAACTTACTTAAAAATACTATGATCACCGGGCAGTGGTGGAACACGCCTTTAATCCCAGCATATGGGAGGCAGAGGCAGGTGGATCTCTGTGAGTTCAAGACCAGCCTAGTCTACAAGAGCAAGTTCCAGGACAGCCTCCAAAGCCACAGAGAAATCTTGTCTCGAAAAACAAAACAAGGCAAAGCTAGGTTATCATACAGTCCAGGCTGGCCTTCTACTTACTATGCTGTTAAGGATGACGCTATAAAAAATGTACTTACATATTTATTTCACATTTTAAAGACTATGTATAGGTCCTGATCCACACCACCCCCACATGCTGGAGTAATAGGCATGTACCCACAAGCAACCTATGGTCATTATCTCTGTCTGCTGCTATCCCTCATTATTAGTCAAGTTGTTTTAGAATTACTTAAGGAAACTAAAATTTTCTTTCTTTTTTTCACACAGGGTCTCACTATGTAGCTGTGGCTATCCTGGAACTCTGTAGACCAGTATGGCCTCCAATTCATACAGATCTGCCTGCCTGTCTCCTAAGAGCTGGGAATAAAGGGTCGCAATTCACTAAGCTCAGCAAAAGTTAAATTTTCCATGTTCAAGTTTCTTATATAAAACAGTATTTTCAAAATAACCTACAAATATCCTCTCATATTTTAAAGCATGTCTCTATTACTTTTCATGCTTAGTACAATATAAATAGTACATACATTATGGTTAAAGTCTATTGTTAAGAATAGTAACGGGTGAGGTTGGGTCTGCAGGAATGGTTCAGTCATTAAGAGAACTGGCATCTCTTGCAGAGGATCTAGCTTGCATTCTCAGCATGCACATGATGGCTCTGCAACTCCAGTCCCTGGGGATGATGTCCTCTTGTGGCATTAGATATCCATATGGTGCATAGACATACATACATGCAGACAAAACATCCACACACATAAAATAAACAAAATGTAAAAACAGAAAATAGTGATAAGGGCAAAAGTGTATATAGTAGAGAGCTTTCTCTCTCTCTCTCTCTCTCTCTCTCATTCTCTCTCTCTTTTTGTCTGTCCCAGGAAGTGGAACTCACTATATAGACCAGGCTGGGTTCACACTCACAGAGCTCTACCTGACCCTCCCTCAAGTGCTAGGACTAAGTACATACCCATCTCTTTCTCATATTTTTAATCCACAGCTGATTGTGAGGATATGGAAGCACAAATACAGAACCCAAATATACAAAAGTCACCATTCTTAAATGCTCAAATAAAAAAGCTGCATTTCCCCAAAAGCCAACTGCAGAGTGCTTTTAACAGAACACTTTCTGACTAAAGCCTGTAAGAACTTAGCTTAAGACTAATGAAGCATTTCCTCCTCACCTGGTTGCAAGTGTCAGATAATGAGTGTATAGCTTCTGAGAACATGCTTGCTGAACCCGTATAAATCCAGGCCAGGAATTTAAAGAAGCAGTTTAAGCCATTACTAGAGAGAAAGAAAACAATTTAACATGTTTGAATTAAAACTCTCCATCAAAAGTTTATTTAACTGACTTTATACTAGATTCTATTAAAAGTAAATAAAAAAGAACTTCAACAGTTCAGGTATAAATAGAAAAGGCACAGATTATGACCATTAAGAGTATAAGTAAGTAAATCACTAGCCTAGCTCTCCCCTCTGAGTTTGAGACCAATACACAGTGACAATAATACTTATCAAGTACATATTACATATTAGGTAATATGCTGTTTATATGCTACGTACATTCCTCACAAGGATTATTATCTCTACTGGCAGAAAAAACTAATCCTGTTGACCATCTCCTCATGGACCCCATTACAGATACTTAAACTAAAAATCAAAGATCATTTTTCTCTCCTCCTGTCCTGGCCCCATTTCTGGTGACCTGTCAGAGCAACACTTACCCACTGTCCAAGCAGAAACATGGACACCTTCTTGGCAACAGTTCTAAGTAGTCTAATTAGATAGTATCATCCTTAGTCCTTACTGGAAATTCTTTCCTGTAGTCTAGGGTCCTTCAATCCTAGACATGATCCAAGGATCACATATTATAGATTTCCAAATCCTCTCATAATTTCTGATGCATAATTTTAAGATGTTAAAAAAAAAAAAGAAAAAAACTACTGATTTACAAAATTAATGCTTTTATATAGCCTGTCTTAGTTAGGGTTTCTATTGCTGCAATGATACACCATGACCAAAATGCCAGTTGGGGAGAAAAGAGTTTATTTTGCTTATATTTCCACATCACTGTTCATCACCAAAGAAAGTCAGAATAGGAACTCAAACAGGGCAGAAACTAGAGGCAGGAGATGATGCAGAGGCCATGGAGGCATGCAGCTTACTGGCTTGCTTTGCATGGCTTGCTTAGCCTGCTTTCTTACAGAATCCAGATCACCAGCCCAGAGATGGCACCACCTACCATGGGCTGGGCCCTCTCCTGATGATCACTAATTGAGAAAATGCCCTACAGCTGGATCTCATGGAGGCATTTCCTCACCTGAGGCTCTTTCCTTTCTGATGTCTCCTACTTGTGTCAAGTTGACACACAAAACCAGCAAGTACATAGCCTAAAATTAACTAGCAAAATAGATAAAAGGTAAACAAAATAAGAATAAAAAAGCCAGAGGAAAAAAGGAGTCAATTATGAAAACACTGTTTCTTCCAAAGTTAAGTGGGAGAAAATACAAACACAGATATACCCCTTAGCTATGACCTGAGCTGGCCAGGGCAACACTGGCCAACATAACTTAAAAAAAAAAAAAAAAAAAAGACTGATAAACTCCAGTTAGTATTTTTAGGGAGAAACTTAGATTCACATCAAAAACACACAAACCCCAGGACAAATGTCCATACGCTTCCCTACCACTTCACTGGCCATGACATAGCCCAACTCCCTCCTAAAATAACAAAAGCTGTATGTCACTCTATGCATCTAGCCACGAGGTAATACATCTATACACTCAAGGACACACATATTAAAAGGTATATATGTTTTCCAAAACTCACATGCAGATAGCTACCATCACCACTTTTCCTGGTCCTTTAAGGAACACTGACACGGCCCTGGAACGTGGCTGTAAGACAAGAACAAAGAGAAGCACAGTAGGAAGCAGCTCTGACACAGTACAAGATCCATCCTCTTTAAAACCTATAAACAAAGGTTACTTTTAAACTCTTTTCATCCAAACTTTCTCTTTAAAAGAGGTATAGTCTGGGCTTTCAGAGATGTAAGGGCATGTACTATTCTTGCAGAGAATACAAGTTTCCAGCAGCTATGTTTGGTGGATCACAACAGCCTGTAATTCCAGCTCTAGGTGATCTTACAACTTCTTCTGTCCTCTGAGGCACCCACATCACATACCTGACATACACATATATGCAATTAAATACATTTTAAAGTTATGTAGCATTTGGGTATTTTCCAAACCCTCAGATGCTGATTTTGTTCCTAGAATTCCCAGCCTGTCCACTTCTAGAAAAGATCTGAAATGGCTACAGAGAAACTAGCACTAAAGTGATAAAATGTTTTGAGCTGAAATTCACATGCTGTAAACTTATCCATTTCTTAACCAACTTCTTCACTTTACAGAAGGAACAGTGAAGGTAGCAAGGCTGCTGTTCTGCTTTAACTGACCGGTTCTCCCAACACAAAGACCTCCAGAGAAAATTGTTTAACTGCCTAACACTCCAAAAAGTGGAGAAACATTCAGGAGAAGTACTTTCCTGAGAAATTTCATTCTGTTGTTACTGAAATATATACTTCCTGCTGTTTCTTCTCACTTTTCTCTCCCCCAGGAATGCTACCACTATCCAATTCAATCTAAGTCTAGCCTGTTCTTTTCCATACCCAACCAAGCATCACCTTTTTTCTACACAACGCTTTCTTAATCACCCAGAGTCAATGTACTATAAATCTATTGTATTTTTACATCTCTATTAAACTATTAAATTTATAGTCATATTTATCTTAATGTAATTTATTCACTATGCTTATTGTGCAGCCACTATATATATCTAGCACAATTCTAGATACTAGACTCCTTTACTCGGGACCAAAAAAAATGTGTACAGAAACGCCAAGCATCTGACAGTAAGGAGCATCACAAAGAAAATTGATATACAGCAGTAGTAGGGGAAATATTATTTTAGCTCTAATAGTCAGGGAAAAAGACTTAATGACAAGGAAGCAATTGTAGAAAATCTAGAAGAAGCATGTTTGAGGAAGTTTGTACCAAGTCCAAAGACACTGAAATAGAAATGAGCTTAGTTGAAATCAAGGACAAAGTAGTATATACATGTAGGGCCACTATGCTGAAGTTTCAGAAGCAAGAGAAATGGCAGGAGTAAGGAAAGGGAGTCGGCAGAAAAGGAGTGAAGTAGTAAGAGAGTGCACATAGGGCCATTAGTCACAGAACTTTGTCAATTATTAGAATTCGACATTAATGGCAAAAAGAAACCACTAGACACTTTTAAGCAGAGATAACACAGTTTAATTTATAATTTCAAAAGATGTAGTTTCTGAGGTAGAGAAAAAGCAATAAGGGGGGAAATTAACTAAAAGGGCATCCATGTAAGATGCTAATAATTTAGGTTAGGCTAAGGCTTCAATAAGGGACATGGTAATCTATTTAGGAATCTATTTTGGAGAAGATGCCAGTGGACCCTACTAATGAATTTAAAGTATAAAAGGGCCCATAAAAAATCTAATGGGGGGGGGAGTGCTGAGAGATGGCTTAGTGGTTAAGAGCATTGACTCTCTTCCAGAGGACCGAGTTCAAGTGCCAGCATCCATATGGCAGCTCACAACTGTCTCTAACTCCAGTTCCAGGGGATCTGATGCCTATGGCAAAACACTAATGTACATTAAAAAAAAGAAAAAAAAATTAAATCTAATGAGATCTGAGAAGATGGTTCAATGTTAAAAAAATCTTACTAAGTATGATGGCTAGTTTTATGTCTACTTGATATCTATCTGAGAGGAAGAAGCTTCAATTAAGAAAATGTCAAAAAAAGGAAAAAAAAATAAGAAAATGTGTCCATAAGATTAGGCAGCAGGCAAGCCTGTATGGCATTCTCTTAATTAGTGACTGATGGGTTAAAGGGCAGCCCATTGTAGGTGGTGCCATCCCTGGGCTGGTGGTGGTGGTCCTGGATTCTATGTAAAAGCAGGATGTTGGGCAGTGATGGTGCATACCTTTCATCCCAGCACTTGGGAGACAGAGGGAGTTCTAAGTCAAGACAGCCAGGGCTACACAGAGAAGTCCTGTCTCAAAAAAAAAAAAAAAAAAAAAAAAAAAAAGAAAAGAAAAGAAAAGAAAAGAAAGGAAGGAAGGAAGGAAAGAAAAGAAAGACAGAAAGAAAGAAAATCAGGCACGAGCAAGCCGCATGATGAGCAAGCCAGTAAGCTGCATCCTCCATGGCCTCTGTATCAGCTCCTGCCCTGTTCCCACTCTAACTTCCCTCAATGGACAATTGTGTGTAAGTATAAACCAAATAACCCCTTTCCTCCCCAACTTACTTTTTTGGTTATGGTGTTCTGTTGTTGACTAACACTGACTAAGACACTATGCAAGCATGAAGACCTGAATTTGGACCTCTAACATCCATGTTCATACAGTGTGCATCTGTAATACAAATATTGGGAAGCAGAGACAAAAAGGGACCCTGAAGGCTTGATGACAAATTAGTCTGGCCTAATCAGTGAACTCTGGGTTCAATTAAAGGGGAAATGAATTAAAGGGACATTGCAAAATTAGATTATCAAAGAGTGAGCTACTGTTCTGATGAGAGAATGCTTTTGGTAAACCAAGGACATTGTGAGACAAAAGTAGTATAACAGGAAAAGTGTCTGCGTCCAAAACAAAAAAATGAAGACAGTTTAATTCTAGCAAGCAAGACTTGCTAGAATGAACAGATATAAGGGGTAGATGTCACCGGCCTAAGTTATTCCACACTATAAGGCAGTGAAAGTCACCTTGCAATACCAGGAGAAATTCTAGTTCCCAAGACATGAGAAGATTGCAACCTTCAAAGCACATCTTCTGTGCCACATACAGAAAGGGCTCAGAGAGAAACCCGAATCAAAGTGAATGGAGAGAAGGGTAGCTCCAGTTAAGAGCCAACGACAGTGTCAGTTGTGTCCAATTCTGAACTGTGTGAAAAGGAGTCAAGTCTCAAATGCTACCCAGAAGAAACAATCTGCATAGGCAGCCTTTGCCCCAGGTATGCATTAACTTCGTTTGTTGGGAAAAAAAAAAAAAGCCTCGCTCTTAGTCGCCGATAGCTCTAATTTGTGGCAATCATCTTGCCTTAGCCTTCCAAGAGCTGGTATCACAAGCATGAGTTATAATACTCAGCTATGGCATTTAACTTCTTTTTCCTTTTCTTGAAAGAGAGACAGTTTCTTTTGAGCATGACCTCACAAGTAGCCATGGCTGGCCTAGAACATAAGGAGATCCTCCTGGTTCTGCCTCCTCAGTGCTGGAATTATAGTCCACAAACCATCAGACATACCTACTACTGACTTCTTAATGGGAGATTCCTCGAAGCCAAGTTGAAATAGAAAGTCTACCTGGACATAGATGGCTTTGTACCTTGGATGTTGTTTGTGACTTCAGAAAGAGCCATTTCAGTGGGATGAAAACCCAAATGGACTGAATTTAAGAGACAAGAGGAGGTGAGATACTGAATAAAAACTTTATTTCTCCTAATACTAATTCTTTCTTGTAGAAAGGACAATATTTAGAAGCATGTGTAGATAAAAGTTTATTATCTGATGTCAAAAAATGACATCAATGTTTGCTCCAACTTGACCCCTACCATGAGAAGGAACCCAAATCTGACGCTGCTTAGAGACCCAGGATAGAATCAAACAGAACTGACCCAAAAAAAAAAAAAAAAAAAAAAAATCAATGAAATGATTCCTAATCATATTCTGTTACATTCATAGATTGGTGCCTAGCCCAATTGACCTCAGAGGGGCATCATCCTGCAACTGATGGGAGCAGATGCACAGCCAAGCCCTAGGCAGAGCCAGAGGAAGCCACAGAAGATGGGGAGGAAGGACTGTAGGAGCCAAAGGGGATGAGGATACCACAAGAACACAGCCCACACAATCAACTGAGCAGGGCTCCTAAGGATTCACAGAGATTGAAGTGATAGACACAGAGCTTGCATAGGTGAGCTAGGTCCTCTGCATGTACCTTATGGTTGTGTAGTTTGGTGTTCCTATGGAATTCCCAACAATGGGAGTGTATCTGACTCTTATTGTATCTTGTTAGCTCATGTCTGGTTGATATCCCTGGGAGCCTGCTTGTTTTTTTTTTTTTTTTTTTTTTTTGAAGGCAAACAGGAGTAGATCTGGGTGAGAGAGGAGGTGGGAAAAGGTGGGAGGAGTGGAGGGAGGGGAAATTGCAATTGGGATGTAAGGCATGAAAAAAAGAATAAAAGTTAAAAAAAGGAAAAAATAGGTACTTTCAACAAATTAAAAATGGTCTTTGATTTACAGGATTAGGTCTCTATAAACCATCGCAAATTTTAAGTACTGTGGACTGAAAATGCATCTAATTCATCTAACCTAATCACAGCACACCTAACCTGCCCCAATGTATTCACAACTCTTAGCTCTGCTTAGCACTGAGTAAAATAAAATCATCTAGCACAAAGCCTATTGTAATGAAATGCTGACTAAAACTAACTGAATACTACATAGAAATTAACAGAATGGCCATTATGCTTATGATTCCACACATCAAGTCAATAAATTACAAAGTGAACCACTTTATGTCAGGAGCCACTTATAACCTGTTGTTTTTCAGTGACGTATGAAGCAGAGTTGGTAGCTGAGAGGCAAAAGGTGAGGTTGTAGAAGTTTGGGAACAGAGGCAAAGGCATACTCTAAGTCATTTTGCAGTGAGAGAATGTACTAATGAAGTCACACAAAATGTCTACTGACTATGTACAGCCAAATAATAAAAGACAATCAAACTGCACATGAAGGAATGCCTTCATGTGCAAAACTAGAGTGGTGGCCTCAATGTGACTCAGAACTAGGAGTAGAAGGAGTGAAGATAAAGGCAATTAAGGAGCTTTTATATTTATCTATGTGTCTGTGTATATGTTTTATGTATGTACATGTATGTATATGCAATATGCATGAGAGATATAAGATATGAAAGACAGAAAATCCTTCTAAAAAGTAAGCAAACAAGCTCCTTTATCTGTACAAGCTTATGAATCCTAGGAAACTTATGTCACAATTTTAATTTCAAGAAAACTAAACAGAAATGAACAGATGACAGTTCAGTTAATTACAGTGTGCTCAAGAAAAATGTTGGATTATTATCAAAGACTTGCTAGAATTTCTTGGATTATGATCACAGACATTTCACACTGTATTGAGTTTGTCAAATAACATGGATGATAATTAGGAAGATATCCTTACCTTTGTGTTGCCCAAGAAATCACCATATTCTCTTAAGATTCTTTGGTTTCTAAACAGCCCTATAGGAATCAGAAGATAAGTCTAGGTCGTATACAGTCTTACTAATCAGTCTATAATAATACAACTATTCTTCTTAAGATTGTGTTAAATTGTTGAGGTTTTGCTCAGTAAATAGAGTGCATGCTTAGCTTACCATGTACAAAGTTCACTACCCAGAACCATGTATGCCAGGGTTAGCACACATCTGTAGTCCTAGCATTCAGGGTGTGGAAACAGGAGAATCAGGAGTTTTAGGTCATTCTTGGCTACAAAACAAATTTGAGGCTAGCTTAGGTTATGTGAGACCCTGACTATCCCCCTCATCTGAAGGAAATGTATCCTAGAGGTTTCTTTCCACAGATATGGAAAAATAAGATTACACTGGTATTTATGAAGAACAAGATGTACAAGTATATGCATATGCACAGTGCCTTCCCATTTACATTATGTTAAAATGTGTATGTGCAGGCTGATAGAGATGGCACAACAGTTAAAAGAGCTTGCTGCTCAATCCTAAGAACCAGAGCTTGGATCCCAGCACTCTCCCCCATGTCTATAGCTCATAAATGCCTATAACTCCAACACCAAGGGACTGGATGCCTTCTTCAGGACTCTGAGGGTACCCGCACACATGTGTGCATACACTCACAAAAACATGCACACATACAAATACATAAAATAAATCTTTTAAAAGTGTGTAGGTAACATTTAAAATGTATTGAAAACATTCTGAAAGGAATATCTATCAATAACAGGTATTTCTAGGAAGGAGAATAAAAGCATTACAGAAAAAGAAAGAAGACACCACTCTCTATATATTTCTATATTTGTTTGGGAGTGTTGGGAAATCAAACTGCATTCTTTTTGAGTCCTAAATACATACAATACTTTTGATCAATAAATACATTTATATAATTCAAAGTGTATAAAAACAAATCTTACAGTGCCCCAAACTGGAACTCTAACCACTGAACTCAGTTCTGTTGGAGTCTTGTGTCTGTAGTTGAAGGACACTTTCTTATGCGTGTTGGACTTTGATAAATATTTGGTGAATGAATGTGGTAGTTGAATCAATACTTTCTATAACAAGCACTAGCTACCACTTTTATAATGGTAATCTTGAAATCCGATCCACAGTGTTTCTAGTATTGTTCACCAGAAACTACAGAAAGTAGTTTTTTCACTTCCTCTTATCAGCTTAGAAAGTTATCAAGAAAAACACACAGATTCTGTTTTTTTAAAATAGCTCCCACAATGAAAACTGACACTTGCTGGAGTGAGAGTCCAACAATGAAGTGCAAGCACTAGAGGGGTACAGTTCTTACCTACATGTTACTCTGCAACAAACCTTAAATTAAATTAACCAGCCTTAAATTAAAAGTACTTACGTTCTCTGTATTCTATTTCCGCTTCTTTACGCAATTTTTTCTCCCTGGCAAGAGCTTCAAGACTTCCCCAAACTTCCAAAGCTCTGTGTGGACACACACACACACACATGGTCACCACCAAGAAGCACTTTAAATTACTTTATTATAATTGTACTTAAATATAAATGAATCATAACTATATAAGAAGCTTACTATATAAAAAAAAAAAAAAGCATAGGTTTACTTAGACCAAAACAAAGCACTTAAACCTAAGTCACATCTAAGGAATTCTACTTAACTAGTTACATATAAGAACAAATTCAGGATAAAAGAGAGCATTGTTTTAGACACATGTCATTTGAAAGATTCTGTTTAAATGTTTTTATAATCCCAAACCCTGCATGCACTCTGCTGTGAAGGATTATGCTCTTACTTCGCTTCCACATCTGACCTCAAGAACACTGTAAAGGACTCAGTATCATCATGGGGACTTCGTCGTCTGATTTTTCGAAGTTGTTCTAAATCACTGGGGAAATAAATGTGTTGAAATTATTCACATGATGCCTAAAGCTTATAGGTTAAGGACAGTACACTATTACAGTGACCACCCCCCCATCTTGAAAGAAGGTGTCTGTACAGCTTCTAAACATCAGTTTAAAGATGGTATTTTTAATACAAAAAAGTAGTCTGGAGACAGTAAAAAAGATAATCACTGAAGAAGAACACCATACGATTCCCCTCCAATACATAGAGCCCTGAATGCACAGGTTCTCATCAGAAACTTGGCAGAGCCAGACCTGACCACTACTTGGTTGGGAATTGTAATTCCCTCATTGATACTTGTACTATAGGCATAACCACTGGCACTTTTAAGGTATGTAAAAATTAGAATATACACGAGTATCGTTCTTCTATTTAAGAATTTAAATTAAGTATCAGGAAGATGGCTCAGCAGGTAAAGGCCTTTGCTGGCAAGCCTAATGGCCTGAGTTGGGTCCCTCAGACCCACATGGTAGGACCAACTCCAAGTTTTCCTCTGATCTCCACACATGTACCATAGCATATACACCCACACACAAACACAAGCACAATTAATTAAATTTTCAATGTCTAAGTCACATTTGTAATCACTTTTCTTGCTCTTCAATTCTGAAAGGTTTATATGTTCATCAAGTCACAATTACAGTTATTTTATATTTAATAACTGTTTGTCTTGTAGAAATTTTGAACAATTATCTTCATGCTAATTTTGAAAATTAATAAAACATAAAGGGCTGTACTATTTGCATAGAGGGCTACATTGAAAGTAATTACTGTACCTGGATTTAAGACAGAACTCATTTATTGCTCTTACTCCAGTGATGAAATTATTCTTAGTGTATTTTGATCCATACTCCCTTTTCTTAAGGACTGCTTTGACTAAACCAGAAACAAAGAAATATGTAAGTACACAAACTGAACGCCCTACTGGATGGAAAGTGAATACTTGTCAAATTCCACAGACATTTGTGATTTTTCCTGATGTATAAGATGGAATGGAGGGAAAAAAAAAATGTCTCCCCCAGTATAAAAAACTAGGATGGAGGGCTGGAGAGATGGCTCAGCCATTAAAGGCTAGGCTCACAACCAAAAATATAAGAAAATTGGGATGGATCATAAATCTAGTTTTTATCTCTACTTGATGCTAATTCTCTCTAATTGATGCTAAAACACCAACCTTTTATCTAGCAGACACCTTGTATCAGTACTGTTCTGTATAAAGCATTAAAACAATGTTGAGTATATGTGCAAATGAAGTTTTAACAAAAATTACAAAATAATTCAGTGTTTTATAAACTGTGGAGTGAAACCAGCATTCATGACAAGTCAACACAGAAAGCAATAAAGGATACTGAATATAGAATAGGAACTTATATAAAATGTTTTGATTCCCTTATACATAATAATTTATATGTTTTCTAGGTCATTAAGTAACATTTCTTGTTTAAAAAAAAAACTTAAGACCACTCGATAATTTCACATAAGGCTGAAGAGAACTAAGAAATTACAAGTCAAAAGTTATAAAAAGTTTACAAATTATAGGAAAATATTGCCTTTTCTATGAAACTAACTGTTGGGTATCAAACTGTCCAACATAAAAATATGATATTAATTTGGTACAGATTGTAATTTGTGAGTTAAAAAATTACATAATACCAATACAGAGAAGTCCTGTTTCGAAAAACCACAAAAAAAAAAGAAAGAAAGAAAGAAAGAAAGAAAGAAAGAAATTACATAATACCTTTCTATATTAATAAAACACATAACCTAGGTGGTGGCAGCATCTGCCTTTAGTCCCAGTAGAGGGAGGCAAAGACAGGCGGATCTCTATGAGTTCAAGGCTAGCCTGGTGTACAAAGCAAGTTCCAGGACTTTTTACACAGAGAAACCCTGTCTCAAAAAAACAAACAAAAAAACCCAAAACAACATAAAAACTAAAGCATATAGAATAAGACTTTCTTTCCCATATCATAAATGTCTTAATCTGAACAAGATTAAGACAACCAAAGTGTGTTCTGTGTAGACTGTCACCTAGTCACTCCATATCACACTGCTCTCCTAATTCTCCATTTCACTTCCAAATTGAAAGAGCAAAATTCAGTCTAAAATGACTCATTTCTGTGGGGGGGGGGTGAAATCCCCTGAAAACAATAATACATCAGCTCTAAAATTAAATGCACAATACATCTAAGAACATATCAAGAATGAAGTTCTAAAAAGCCAAAAGCATATGAAGTATATGTAGGCATTCCAATTACTTTTTGCCTGCACTTCAAGTCTCTAAAACTAAAAATCTGGGTATGAGCTATCCTAGAACTGAAAGAAAAATTATACTAAAACTGAAATGAATTAAAAGAATTCATTCTAAAGAAAAAAAGCTAGTAATTCCTATTGGTCTATCCCAGTCCAGATTGTGGATGATGGTTGCAGTGGTCAGTCACTGCTATGATACCCAGGAGAGAGAGAGGGAGAGAGAGGGAGAGAAGGAGAGGGAGGGAGACAGAGGGAGGCAGAGAGAGAGGGGGAGGGAGGGACAGAGGAAGGGAGGGAGGGAGGAAGAGAGAGAGAGGGAGAAGGGAGGGAGAGGGAAAAGAAGGGAGAGAGAGGGAGAGAGGGAGGGAGGAGAGGGAGGAAGAGGGTGGGGGAGGGAGGGAGAGAGAGAGAGAGAGAGATGCAACCCTGCCCCAGGCTCTGATTGCAGTGGTCACTGCTATCCCAGTACTAACTCTCTCCCTCTCCCTCTCCCTCTCCCTCTCCCTCTCTCTCTCTGTGTGTGTGTGTGTGTGTGTGTGTGTGTTGGGACCCTGCCCTAGGCTCCGATTGCCACCCAGTACTAAATTATGTGTATATGTGTGTATTTGTGTGTGTGTGTGTTGGGACCCTGCTCCAGACTAACAGTCTGCAATCACAGGCAACTCATACGTACACAGTCCAAATGCTGATGCCTCTTGATTACTTAACTATCTGCATGTGTAATCTTCAAAGCCACCCTGATGAGGAAGTTTTATTTTTTACTATCTTACAGAAGTAAGCTGAATGTCAGAGGGTTAAATTGCCTTCTATTAGACAGCTAGGAAGTATGAGAGCCAAAACTGAGCCTGTTTTATCTGACACCACAGTGTTCCACATCACACAGACTACTGACTTCATGAATTAACAGTCAAACTTCACCTGAATTTAAACAAACTATAGGCGAAGGTACTGGTCTCCTGTTCTTTAATAACACTACTTTTCTAAAAATAATCAAAATTATAAAATTAATAAAGTTTGGTTCCTTAAACTTTTAAAATATTTGTCAACAAATGCAAGATAACTTCAACACAAAGTAGCACATAAATAGAATAAAAATTGATAGTCAATCGATTTAAAACAAAAGCAAACCGTAACTATATTCTTAGACTAATACTGAAGACCTCCACATAAATTCTGTATGTTTATATATACCTACATACTAAAACATCAAATAAAATGTATTTACCTCTTACTTGGAGAGGATCTTGTTTAAGTGGGGCTTTGAGTTCTGCGCCTATATTTTCTGCTGCAAAATTTATTAAAACAAGTTTACATTGAAGTTTTCCAACAAAACTGTAACTTATAAATTAATTTAATAGTAATGACCATACTATCACAAACTATTTTAATTCATTCTATAAAACGTAAGTGCCAAACTTCATAAAAGCCATGTATCCCCTCACTAATAAAAGCATGGAATCATTTCAAGAACTAAAGACAAAGCATTTAATAAAACTCAGCATCCACACACATACCAAAACCTTTCCGAAAACTGACAAAAGGACTTATTTTAAAAGGTAAAACAAACTTATAACATGTTCTATCAAATAGTGAAAGTGCAGGCTTAAAATAGAAAAACAAAAGTATAAATAATCCTTCCACTGTTTTAGAGACAACATTCAGTAAAGAAAAGAAGTCTATTAAGTCATATTAGACAACTGTAGCTCCATTCACACCCCCAAAAGGCACTAATAAAGGTAAAAGATAAAAAGAAAATGTCATCTACCTCTCACTGTAAGCAAAATAAATACTTATAAATACAAATTCAAATAACAGTGCCTTTCAATGCCTCACTGTAGACACACAAATTACTGTTATGATAAAAAAGATCTCTTTTCTTTTTATGAAGCAGGGTCTCACTACAAAGCCCAGAATGGGCTCAAATCCACAATGCTCTTGCCCCAGCCTCTTAAATTATGAAATTACAGGAGCACACCATCAGCCCAACAAGAAAGTTTGTAAATAGGATATAAACAATATAAAGGGGAAAGCAATCAGTAAATTAAACTCAGAAAACTGTATTCAACAAAAGATCATATAAAGTGTGTGTGGAGGGGAACGACAGGGCTGGAGAGATGGCTCAGCAATTAAGAGGACTTGCTGTTCTTCAGATGTTCTTCAGAGTCTGGTGCCCAGCACATGGGTGGGTGGCTCACAACTGCCTGTGGCTCCAGTATGTGCTCTATTATTACTTTGAAAATCACCACACCACATAAATACATGTCCTCTGGCCCCCACAAGGACCTGTACACACACACACACACACACACACACACACAAATAAAACAATAAATCTTTTCCTAAGGGAGAAGGAAAAGTCTTAAATTGAGAGAAATTATTTCTAACAAATACAGTCACAAGGATTAGTATCAAGACTACTTTAAAACTTCTTCCAGATCACTAAGGAAACGTTCATTAAAATAAGCATTAGAACAAACATGCATAGAAAAATAATTATGCACTACCATTAAATATATGAAAAGGTGATTATTTCATTAAGTGAATCCAAATGAAACCAAATAATTTCATTTTACAACTGTTAAGATAGTGAAAATGAAAAACCACAATACCCAATTTTCGTAAAGGTATGGAAGGATCGGAATATGGCTGCTGGTGGGAACAAGCACAAGTACCTATCAAAACTATGACCCGTAATTATTCCAGGTCAATAAAGCAAAAATATCCTTGCACAGGGGCAGCAGAGGAGAGGAATGTGGTATTCGCAGCAACACTCTGTTCTCTTTTAAAAACTGCAAAAAACAAAAAGCCCACCAGCAAAGGAACAAACTATTACATTCATTGGTCATTTTGTATGCAGTGGTAACAAACAATGGCTATCTTTCTTTAAGCCCCCATTGTGAACCCAACATTACTGTTGTATCAACTTCTTTAATTCCCACAACAGCTCAACAGTATATGCCACATTATCACTTTGAAAATCACCAAACCACAAAGATACACCAATAATCAGGATAAATCTAACAAAATAAAACACAAAACAACAACAATAACTTAATAAAAACACAAACAAAACCTCAAAGACTACACAGAAAGCTACCACAACAAAGTTCAAAAACAGACTCAACTAAGTAATTTAGACTATACAAGTATGCTAAACTATTCCCTTTGCTCCCCTTTTGCAAGATGTATTTATTAATTATGTGATATGTGTGTGTATGCCTGCATGAGTTCATGAACACCACATGCATGCAGGAGCCTGAGGAATCCAGAAGAGGGCATCAGGGAATTAAGGTTGTGAAGCCACCTGATGGTGCTGATATTAAACCGGAGTCCTCCACGAGGAAAGCAAGAGCTCTTAACCATGAGCCTCATCTCCAGCACTTCCTCATCTAGCTTATTTAAAACCAAGGTACTACAGCAAAAAATTCAAGATAATGATCTGGACACACGGCAAAGGCAAATCAGAGACGGATGTTATCAAGAAGCTCTTAGGGTTGATTAGTAAATTCCAAGATTCCAATTTCATTTTCTAACTTTAATATTACAATGTATAAATATATAAAACATATATTTAACATACATATTTAAAGATTGTCTTTAAATTGTGTAAAGATATAAATATATAAATATAAATGCATAAATATAAAATACATTTTGCAATAAAAACTTCATTCACCCATAAAACATTTTTTATTCTAACTTGTGACTTCATTCAATAAGAGAATTCCATATTTTAATCATAGCTCGATTGTAGACAATATCTACTCAGCATTCAACTGGGGGTCTGCATTATTCTATGTACTTATGTGGCCTACTACAGTTAGTTCCCACAAAACACTTTTGCATAGGTATAATTATGAAGAAACTGAAGCAGAGAGGTCATAATGTTCTCCAGTGTCACACAACTACAATTTCTTTTTTATGAGCAAACTGGCAAAGGGGTCCTGTAATTGCACAGCTGATATTTAGACATGGAAAAGTCAGGATCGAAACTTAAAACATTTCTATTGGTGTGATGTGCTGTTAATCATTTTCCAATACTGCATTTATGCTTACAACAACATCCGATTCATCTGTGTATTACAATGGGGTTCACAGTGAATATGGTGTAGTTAGTGACATGAAAGCCATGGAACCTCTTTCTGTGAAAGAATGAGGATGGGGAAATGGAAGAGGCAAGCAGAGACAGAAAACCATCTGGGTTTTCAGCAGAAGCAGAGGGAGAACAGAATCAAGGAAGGGAAGCTGCTGGTACAGTTAGAAGATAAATCACAGGCACAAGTCCTGGAACAGATGACACAGAGAGAGGACCAGAATACAAAGGAAGTCTGTGTTTCCACCTCTTAGCAACGTGCACACATTTAAATGATACGCCACATCATTAAATACAATCATTTGATTCTGATTTTGTTCCCAGATTGCTGTCCTTTTTTCTTGGCATTTATTTTCTATTTCACATTTTTCTGTCATCTGTTAGAGTTGACCAATTTTTCATACGTTCCTCCCATTCAACCTTGCAACTGCTGATTTGAAATTTATAAACTTGCATTTCTAGTCACTAATTTAGTACATATAGAATTATTTCCTGTAAATCTTTTAGCCATCAGCAAAGTCAGTTGGTATCTCCACTCTCCACAACAAGAAAAATCTTATATACCACTCCAAAATAAATTTTTAGTATTAAATACCAAAAGAACATGTGCTTTCTCTTTTATTAATGTTTAACTTTATCAACGTGTTTTATCCATTTCTTGCGCTTCACTATCTTTTTCTATCATATCCTGACTTCCCTGAGTTTATTTTGCAACTTAGGGAAATGTCTAATTTAACAATGTTTTTTTAATTCTGAGTGGACTGATTTGTAACATCTATCTTTATGCATAATAATGAGCTTATTTTCACCTTTAAATCAGCATGAAATTGCATAATAATGTTCAGTTTTCCTCTAGTGATATCAAAGGTATCAGTCCCAAGGAGCCTTAGTTTTCTGCATACTGTTGATATAAAATGTTTGCTTCAAACAAGCAACAACTAGACTCATCAAGTTCTGGTTTCTTTGTTGGGCAGCTCTTTGGTTGAATTGTTGCTTGGTCTGGTTTTCCACTCTGGTTTCTCTAGTTGTCTTGATGAATTTTCTTTTTTATCCTGCTAAACAGTACTCCAAATGTACTTGTTGCAAGACATTCAATCACACTATGAATCCTGAGTCTGTGTTTGTGTTAATTAAATAAAATCAACCTTGGTTCACAGGGCAGAGCCAGCAACTAGTTGACCAGAAATAGCCATAGAGTCCAGAGGAGCCGGGAATATGGAGAGAGAGATGCACAGGAAGGAGAGGAGGTGACTTGGAGTTTCACCATTTTTTTTGGTTTCAGACAAGATGTGTCTCTTGCTGAATCTCTGGCCAAAAAGGAAGGTCAGCTGATTGCTTCTTGACCTCTCTGATCTAGGAGGTTTTTACCCCAATATCTGACACCCGAATCTTTGTTGATAAACTGAACAGTAGAGACTTAGTTAAAACCTACATATTGTGGCCAGGGAAGAACCAGGGTTGTGGGACCATAAGTCTCTCCAGGTGACAGCCTGAGTGGCAGCCAGGGCATTGACTACAGGACCTGAGAAAGTTGGGAGAAAAAAGTTTCAAACATGGAGCTGAACATGGCTTCCTTGTAAATGCTGTCTCTCAGGCAGTCACAGTGCTTGTAGTGTACAGAAGCATGGCTCCTTCCTTTAAGAGGCCCTGCTGTGAATTCAAGCACTTGAGCAGCCAAAGTGCTCCTTAACTCTAGGTAGAAAGGCTGCTGCAGAGTGGGCCCAGAAACTTCCCAAAGCTGGGGCTGGTAAACCCCACTCCCAGCTGATATCTATGGGTATGAGGCTTGGCTCTCATGGAAGGGCAAACAGCAGCTATAGCCCAGAACCAGTGGTGTATATTGCTGGACCAACCCAAGGGGATAGAGCCAGCACCATGTGCTAAGTGGAGCCGCACTGCAAATGGCCTGGCCGCTTAAGGTCAGAGAAACGCTACAGGCACTCAGGTCAACTCCAAACCAAACCAAACCAAACCAAACCAAACCAAACCAAACCAAACAACAAAAAAGAACAAAACCAACCTCTAAACAGGTACAGTATGCTTAATGTACTTAGGTGCTGAAGAAAGAAAGGAGAATGTGTATAGACTATCATAGAAAAAAAAACATTAAAAATAATAAAGTCTATAAAGAAAGACTAAAGTAATATAAAAAGAATAAGATATGTAAGGATGGGGAATACATAGGGTACCTGGATCCTGTATGGTACTTTGTTGACTTTGATAAATTTTTTGAATGTTGATGAGTGAAAGGGCAAATGCTGTTGGATTGTAGGGGGAAAAAAACAAAACAAAAAAACTGCTAAATTAAACCCGCTTATGTATTTTAAAGATGCCTTAACTTCAAAGTGGAAGTCAGGAAATGTATTGCATTGGGGGAGACAGTATGCCCCCCCCATCCTGGGAAATGAAAAGCTATGAATTTCTTCAAAGATCAGATTTGACTTGGGGGAGACCTCCTAAAATCATGGCAAGCAGACATGAAGAAAGGAACCAAAACAAAACAACAACAACAAAAAAAAACAAAACAAAAAAAAAACCTGTAAGATGGGTGATGTATGTTCTGATCCCTCTACATGAGAACAGTTGAGAATGGATGAGACATAATACATCTCATGTTGACTACAGAGTCCTCATGACTTATTGTTACATGCCATCCTTTCATATGGCATGGATGGAGATTTATATTAGTTTGGTTATGCAAACTAAACAGACTTATAAAGCTGACAGATGTCTTTAACCTGCTCAAATAGAAAACAGAAAATCATCTTTAACTGACTTGTGCATGTCATACATTACATACCTGTGTTAATGCAGATATGTATGTTACCTTTATACAAAGAAGTTTGTGTGTTTTCAGAAAAAAAGCAAAAACAAAACAAAACCAGAAACCAATGAAGACAAATAGCCCAGGTGATCCAGCCTCTCCGAATGCCTCTGTTGCAGTTCCCTTAAATGTTACATCCAGAACAACTTCAAAGCTGCTGAGATGGTCCAGCCTCACAAACTACTCCAGCCAGGACTTCATATAAACTCTGTACTTTTGCATTACACAGATGCAAATTTAAGGTTATTTTTGTTTTTAACATACTGAATATATGTTTCTGCTCTTGTTTCAGGTATGTACCTATGCAGCTCATTTAAAAATGTAAAGTTCTAGTCCTTGAAAGCTATTATTACAAACTATTAAGAATCATTAAGGAATGTGGGTTAGTGGTTAGTCATCTATAACAATCAAACTTGTAGTCGTGTTAGGCCTGTTTTCGAGGTTAAAAAAAGAGATATACTTCAGATAGAAAGGTGGTTTCCAAACACTTCACAGACCTACAGAATATGTCATTTAAGATGTTTTAATAAAATCAGTGAGACATGTCTACTCTTAGCACACCAATCTACTTTGAAGAAGATGATGGGAAATCAAGAACCTCCATATGAAGTTTGTTTTCACTGAGACAGAGTTAGCCACTGGGCAAGAAACTGCCCTTGCCTCAACTGCTGACAGGATACTGTTCTGATTGGACAAACAGGACACAAAAGAAGGTGGCTGCAAAACTTTGCAAAGACAACGTAGCACAATCCTTCAAAATTCCTGCTTCACAGAAAAGTCTGTCAGATATTCTAGGCCTGTAGGCTGAGGATGGATGCCCCAGTGTTACAGAGAAACCTGGGGTGACTGTCCAGGAAGCCATCTCTGTTATTTCTATAGTTTTGGAGTTGCTTGCTCTGCACTTCCTATTTACTCAGGTAAAAATCCTTCTCAGATTTCTGATGGGGATTGAACACTAGATAGTTAGTTATACTGTTTTCTTTATTACCAAATTCAGAAACTTACAAAAAGAGATGTAAAGTTTACAAGATTGAGAGACATAAAAGCTTAAGTTATCTAAGAAAATGTACTAGATCTAAAAAAAGATACTTTTAGGCTGGTAATACAAGTTATGATAGAAAGTGGTTTAGATATAAAACAATAGATAATAAGAGTATTTTCTTCAAATTTGCCAAATACAAATGGACTAGACAAATGCAGTTCATACCTGATAATTGTTTTTACTGTATATAGGTTTATTGTGTTAGAGTAAAAAATCATTTAATTTTATTTATACAAAAGGAGGAAATGTTGTAGGATAATCTTTTCATACACTGTGAAGATGTGTCTTTGCCTAAAGCATCTTCTGATTGGTTTAGTAAACAGCTGAATAGCCAATAGCTAGGCAGGAGAGTAGAGGTGGGACTTCCAGGAAGAGAGAAAGTCAGAAATAATCTGAGACGTGCAGGATTATGTCAGTAAAATGAAGGAATCTATAGAGTATGAAGAGATAACAAGCTAAAGGGCAGAACATAGATTAATATAAACAGGTTAATTCAAGTTATAAGTGCTAGTTGGGAAGAAGCCTAAGCTAAAGCCAAGTATTTATAATTAATAAGTTTCCATGTCATTATTTGGGAACAAGTGGTCCAAAGAAAAACCAACTATATGTACTGGATTTTTCTGGCTTTTATTTTTTTGAGACATACTCACCATGTAGCCCTTGATGTCCTGTAACTTACTACATAGAATAGGCTGCCCTTGAACTCAGAGATCCTACCTCTGTCTCCTATGTGCTGAGATGAACACATGTGCCAACATTCCTAACTTGTTCAGAATATACTTTTAATTGAGGAATCTTGTTTTTCTCAAGTTTAAAAAAAAAAAAATAAGTATGCATAGGATGTTTGTGTGTGGTGCATGTACACATTTTAATGTGACAGTAGGTACAAGAATAGACATGCACCATGTGGAAGTCAGAAGACAACGTCCACCGTCTTGTTTGCTACTGCATCCACCAGGCCTACTACATGCTCCAGGCAAGCTGGTCTGTGAGCTTCTGGGATTCTCCCATCTCCACCTGGCATTTTTCTGTAAGCATGCTGGGATCAGAAATGCTCTACTGCATTTATCTTTATGTGGGTTCTGGGGATGTGCACTTCAGTCCTCACACTTGATGGGAAGTACTTTATCCAAGGATAATTTCCTCAGCCTTCCATTATCTCTAAAAATGACATTACTTTTCTATCCTCTCTGTTTTAAATGCCTATGAAATAAAAGCTGGAGCTTCATTCTGTTCTGTTTTGTTTTATTTGAGCCAGCATATGACTGGGTACAGTAAAGGATGGTCTCAGACTGTATCAATTTTACCTAAACTACAATCTGTGAAAAACTTCACTTTACCCCCACAATGATCATTTAATCAAAGCACATAAAATAAGTTGCTCTTAGATGGAAACTTGTGAATATTCTCATTATGAACTGTCTAGATGTTACTATATATATATATATAATGTTATGAAGCACAAACAAGGTTAGTAAATGGCTCAAACATATGTATGAATGCTTATTTTACACATCACAAACATCTTAATAAACTCATACTACTTGCTGGTATAGAATATTCATAATTTTCACAAATAATCAGATATTCTATCCATGAATACCGCTAGACATTTGTTTTAAGCTCAAAGTCTGGCTGTTTGCCACACATCTGCTGTCATTAGTAAAATTAAAACTAATTTTACTAAAATTCAAACCATCTGAATGCTCCTTAAAAATTTAAGGATGTCTTAGCAAGCCTCTACTCCTTAATGAGCTGCTCCTGACTTTACCATGTGATTTGAATTATTCAAAAGTCAATCTCAAATTCTTAAGTATATAAATTATCTTTCAATCAAGCAATTACTTGGTGTCTAACAAGGTCTAATTTGACCTACGCAAATCTTGAAAAAGAGCCCAAAATAAAGCTGTCAATAAACAATGTATTTCTACTATAAGACAATTAAACTCAAATATTTATTATAGTCCTCAGAGCGGGGAACAAATAATGGATGCCAGTTTTAAAGATTCTGTGTAGTGGAACCAACATTCAATATTTTTTTCTGGGTTTATGTATACCTAAGAAAACCACTATTTAATACATTTTGTCTTAATCCATGTTGTCTCATCAACCGTTCTTTCCTTTACTGTGTTTTAATAATAATAAGTATGCCAAATTCTAGAACTTAGAGACATTATATTTTTATTCCTTCAACCAGTAATAGCCAACTCTTTAAAAGGTCATTCAATCAATTAATTTTGTGTGTGAGTGCACATATGTGAGTGTACACAAGTATGCTATGACATGTATGTGGAGGTCAGAGGATTTACTACAATGGCTAACAAGCTGCATTCCATCTAGTCCAACATTGGTTGTCTGTTCACCACCAGAAGGTTCAAGAATCCATTGTTGTTCAGTCCATGAGGCTGGATATCTCAGCTGGTCTTCAGTATATGCTGGAATCCTGAAGAAATAGGCTCTAATGCCAGTGAAGGAATGGACTTGCTTCCTTCTTCCATGTCCTTTACATAGGCTGCCAGCAGAATGTGTGGCCCAGATTAAAGGTGGATCTTCCCACCTTAGAAGGTGATCTTCCAACTGCTGGGCAGTGGTGACACATGCCTTTAATTCTAGCACTTGGAAGGCAGAGGGAGGGCAGATACCCAAGTTTGAGCTAGCCTGGTCTACAGAGTGAGTTCCAGGACAGCCAGAGCTATACAGAGTAACCTTATCTCAAAAGAAAAAGGAAAAAACCAAAATCCCAATAAACTCAATACATACATACATACATACATACATACATACATACATACAAGATACATCTTCCCACATAAAGATCCTGATTAGAAGTGGGTCTCTAAATTAAATGATTTAATTATGAAAAAAAAACAAACAAAAAAAGAAAAAAAACAAACAAACCCTCACGGGCATGCCCAGACATTTGGGTTTTAGTTAATTCCAGATATAGTCAGGTTAACAACCAAGAATAGCAGTAACAATAAAGGATTAAATAAAAAAGAGAGAGAAAGAGAGACTATTCAGATGAACTGAAACTTGCACAAAAACTTCATGCTATAATCACAGAGACCAAATTTTATGACAAATCAATAAAACGTAAAGTCCCACCAAGGTTAAAAAAGGAAACACCATTAGGGATGATAAAAGAACCACATATATTACAGAGTAAATAAAGCTTACAAACGTAATACAAATAAACTGGAGAGGGAGCAAGAGAGAGGGCGTGTGGATGTGTGTGTGCTCGTGTATGCACATGTGCTTGTCTGTTTATTTGAGTACAGGTGAAGTCATGTGGAAGTGAGGATAACATCAGGAACTGATCCTCACCTTCCACCTTGGAACATTCTTTTTTGCTGCACCCTCCTACACACCCACACCAGGCCAAACAGTTTTACAAATAATTTTACACTCTTCCAATCTAGAGGGAATTTTAGAAAGCTTCTAGCAAGTTTACACATACCTGTTTCCTTAGGCGTTGGGACTTTTTCAGGTCTTGGAGCTTGTGATCCCTGCCCTCCTTTGTGGACATCTGTAGAGTACAACTTGACTCTATTTAGAGTACAAACATGTGGGTGACTATTGGGAACCATGTATGTGAAGCTTCCAAATGTCATTAAATTCTTCCATCCTAACAGGGGGGGAAAAAACACTTTAATTTCAAAACAACTCTTAAGCATACAGCTAACAAACCAAATGCTTGACTTGAGGCATTTTCTTAGTAATATGAGAATCAAATATTTCAACTTTTTCCTAATTTATAGTGATATAACCCCAAGCAAAACACTCATATTCAATTATTCCAAAAGGTGGCATGTTATACATAATAGATACTCTCTAACTTTGTATGCTGGCTGGCATAATTTATAGCATAGCAGACTCTGGGTTAGGGATGGGCATGGGGTCAAAATTACCCCATGTCTTCTTTCAGTGTGCTGGAGCTTTAGTCCTTTCATGTCATAGTCAATAAATGGATCCTATTAGTAGTGGCCCTGCTGCTTCTGATTTTCAATCAGATAATTGGGTCACCATTTGGTGACTGCCCCAGCACATGAGAATTCTAACTGAGAGAAGAGCAGGAGACATAGCACTGGAGCTGCTGCATCTTTGTTGACAGTGGCTTTAAAGGGACACACTTGCCTCAAGTGACAAAAAAAATGAACCTCTATTCTCCCGACATTTTCTTTTATGTATTACTGTGTATACTCAGAATTCCAGCTATTTAAATAAAATGTGTAATTTCTAAGGTTTTATATGACCACCCATGTCATCAGAGATAATCCAGTGAGCACTGAGAGCTGGCATGGGTGGAGGGCAAAGCTCAGAGACAGGATCTTACCTTCCATCCTCAGCACCATGTCTAAGTGCTGAAAACTGAATTTCCAAAACAATGGTTTTGGAGGAATTCCTTGATGTCAATTTATTCTTTTGTCTACTTGGCAAATCGCTACGAGTCCAATGTGGTTTTGGTTATATGACTAGTCCTAAAAGCCCAGTGATAAAAGTAACAGTAGAGGATTCCTACACATTGAGACGTAACCTACCAAACACATCTTCTTCAATGTGGCCACTGGTATTCTTCAGGCAGAGGAAGACTAAAGAAATAGGAAAGGGAATTAAGGGTATATGGGAGCAGGGAATGGTGGCACATGCCATTTATCCCAATACTTGGGGAGGCAGAGACAGGTAGATCTCTGTGAGTCAGGCCAGCCTGTTCCTTGGAATCCTGTTTGCCTTTCCTGCTGACTGAGAAATCAAAAATGATCTTAGAACAATTGGCAAAATCCAATTTGCCTATAGTGATAATTTGTGTTTTCCTAAAAAAAAAAAAAAAAAAGAAATCTCAACATGTTAAAACAACAAATTGTCTAAGCTTATTTAGGGCCGAATGTTTTTAACCTCCAGTTCTAGCTCATTTCTTATCCCTAAATCTTAACTGTGAATCTAAGAGAGAGACAGAGAGAGACAGAGAGTAGATGAGATGGCTCAACGGAGAAAAGCACTAAGAACCAACCCCAGAGTGTTGCCTTCTGACCTCCACAAGTGTGCTATGACATGTGTGCTCTTACACCTTCAAACATACATCAGACACAGCCACACAATAATAATTCTCTAAAAAAGTCTTTGACCAGTTGTCACAAATGAGTTTTCATTTCTATGTGAACCCATACTGTGCCTGAGATCTCTTTTAAACATTTTTAAAGCTATACAATGTCTTTTTTTTTTTTTTTTTCCAATTTGCTTTCTTTAAACATTGAATAAACGAAGTTTGAATTTCTGTCCTGGTAGTCTTCCAGTCTGGGCTTTACTAATTGATGGTGTTTAACCCATCCTACATCCCAAAAGTCAGTGTGTATGATGGCTTTTTCTGAATTCAGCCGCATGTATAGAACACCTTGGAAGCAGTGACGAGGCCTCTTTGCTGGCTGGTTATTTGCACTGAGCTGAACTATTCTGGACTGAGAAATATACCTCAGTGATAGAGCGCTGGGCCCTGACCAGCACAGTAAAAGAAAAAAAGAAAAAAAAAAAAAAAAAAAAACTCTCCTAATATCTAGTTGTTCCTTTATTTATAATAATGTCTACTGATTTCCAATGCTAGATCCATTTATTCATTAGGTGGCCTTAAAATAGTAACATTCCAATTTTATTACTTCTCCACTCAGAATACTTTACACAGAGAAAATTCCCACTCTGTTGTTAGTAGTGCAGTTTAAGTCAGGCTCAGTGCTTAATTCTTCCCTTTTATGCACCAATTCCAAAACTAGTAAGAGCACTGCCCAACATGCTGCAGAGGTGACATCGTTTTAGCTTGCACATTTCATTACAATTCCAGATTTTAATAGGAATTGCTGTATATTTCAGTCACTGTCCTAAGTAATGCTCAAATGGTCTTATTTCTGGCCAGTAGAGGTTTCTTCAAATCCTTCTAATATTATATGGTTATCTTGGATAGCTCCCTTGCTATTTTCCCTTGTTTGGAAAATTTTTAATTCCAATAGAATATTAGGTATCAAGTAACAGCTGTCTGTCTACCTCTGGCAATAACACATGACTGAAAACTGCTTTTAGGACAAAACTACACAGGTCCACATTTGACTCAATAAAACCAATATAAAACCTAACATGGCAGCAGAAAATATAATCAATCATTGTGGGATGAATTCCCACAATGGAATATTCATTCCAGCTGGCAGAAATATAGTAAAATTTATTTTCCAATCTTAACACCCTTTCTTCAAGGTGATATCTAAAATTAGTTACATATGGAACACCAGTCTTTAGTCTGGCACTTACTGTTTACTTGCATAGGGTTTTCTCATTGCTGCATATACCTAAGGGCTGTCTTCATCTAAGTTGTAGAACTCCTGGGATCTTACCAATTTAGTCACAAAAATCAGGGGCCTAGTTACAAATCTTTGCTTTTCTTACTGTACAGCTGCTGTGGCTCCTATTAGCCACTGCTACCATTCCCTGCTTGCTCTGTCTGCAATCTTGTTTGTTATCTACAAGATTGGTTTTCACTTTGAGACTAAGAATAAAAAAGAAAAAAAAAAAAACCCATGTTCTTCCCTGCAAACTGACAATTCAGCCTATTATGTATGTAACATCAGTAATAAAAACCAACAAAAGGACATCTTGTAGTTTGAGTGAGTTTCTATCTAATTTTAGGGCTTGAATCAATGTTGTAGCCTGTCTTCTACATTATCAGTCTCCTTACCTAACAGACTATTTCAGTAGTTTCTTCCTTCCCAATTATAAAGCACTGACATGCTAAAAACTAAAAACTGGAGTGATGGCTCAATGGTTAAGAATACTAGCTTTTCTTATAAAGCATCTGGGTTTGATTCCCAGTACCTACATGGTAGCTCACAACCATCTGTAACTCCAGACCCAGAGGCTCCAACACCCTTCTCTGGCAAAATGCACACAGACATTACAAAAAAAAAAAAAAAAAAAAAAAAAAAACTTTTTAAAAACTAAGCAGTTGGACTGGCTGACATTTAATCAAATAAGTGCTTGCCTTCCAAGCATGGAAACCTGACTTCAATTATCAGTACACACAAAAAGCTGGCCATCTGCTGAAGAGGCAGATCTAAGAGGATACCTAGGACTCACTGCCAATCTACTCACTTGGTGAGCTCCAGGCCATGAGACATCGTTTCTAAAACAAACAAGCAAACAAACAACAACAAAACCAAGGTGGATAGTAACCAAAGAGAGACAACCAAGGCTGTCATCTGGCCTCCACACCTGTACATGGGCATCCAGGAGAACACACACACACAGTCAAACTCATGAGGGTTTTGTTTGTTTGTTTTTTGCTTTTTTTCTGAGACAGAGCTTCTCTGTGTAACAGCCCTAGCTGTCCTCAAATTCAGAGATCCTGCCTCCCAAGTGCTAGAACTAAAGGTGTATGCCACCACACCCGGCTTGTTAAAAATTCTTAATAAAAAATTCCCATCTTACAATGTTGCATGAAAAAGGGAGACTGACTCAATATGGTTTCAATCATTAAAAATGTACTTGACAGCCAGGCATGGTGGTGTACACCTTTAATCCCAGCACTTGTAAAGACAGAGGCAGGACGATCTCTGTGAGTTCCAGCCTAGTCTACATAGTGAGTTACAGAACAGCCATAGCTATGCATCTCAAACAAAACCAGTGTACAATAAAAAGAAACTAAAAACTCAAGTATCAATAACCTGTCTGGAACTTCATTAAGATCTTAAGAGAGACTAAATAGATGGTGCAGTAGTTAAGAGAACCCAGGTTCAATTCCCAGTATTCACATGGCAGCTAACAGTCTTCTATAATTCTAATTCCAGTAGATCAATACCCTCTTGTGGCTTCCATGAGCACTGCACATATGTAATGCACAGACAAATAAACAGGCAAAACACTCAGACATATAAGAACTTTAAAATAGTCAACTTATTAACAGATCTAACAGCACTGTCACAATTTGTGACTGTCTGTGTAATAGTAACACTCAGCAGCCCCAGTTTACTTGTATCCTTTCTGGTAGCCAACACAGCAGGAAAGCCCTGCCTATTCATCTAGCAAACAAAGGCATGAGCAAGACACAGTAGCCCAGCCCAGATGAATATGACTGATAGGGTTTTTAAACATGTATGAAAAAACACCACCACCACCACCCCTGCTTTTTTTTTTAAAAAAAGAAGGCAAGGAGGGCATGCACTGACAACCCCCTGCACAACATCTTGGATTATATCTCTACTGTCTTGCTTAATGACTTCAACATTTGTAAGAAAAAGTAGAACAGCCTGCAATCCCAAGACTGGGGATAGGGATAGGAAGATCAAAAGTTCCAGGTCAGCTAGGCTAAATGTTGAGACCCTGTTTCAAAAAGATGGGGTGGGGGTAAAAACCAATAAAAGAATCTAACATAATATAAATACTGTAACTATAAATAAACTTCCAATTTATTAGTAATGAACTGAAATACACCTCTCAATATGTATTTATTTAATGTAAATCATTTTAAGTGCAATTGTTAGGTCACAGGGAACAAATCTCTTAAAGTTCCTTTCATAGAGAGAACAACTACCTCCTAAAATAATGTTCAGTTCTGCTGCAAATCAGTACAAGAGAGTTCCTGTACTCCCATAAAGGGTATCTAATCATCAGTAAGAAAATCTTGAGTGGCTGAAGAAATGGCTCAGCAGCTAAGTACTACAAATGCCAGTAATTGTAGCTCTAAGTGATTCAATGCCCTCTGTTGGCTTCCATGTGCACACAAGCACACATACCCACACATACGTGTGCATATACTTACTAAAATATTTAGATGAAAAAAGAGAAAACAGCCAATGCAAGACAGGCAGTGCGCAGTAAAACCCTTTAAACATATGTAACTATACTTTTTAATGTCTGTAGAACATTTCTACACTTCCATATGCTATTTAACCTTCATCAATTCCCTTTGCCCATGTTTGTATTGCTATGTACAGTAGTCTGTAAAACTTCTTTATATATTAGAAATACTACTATACTATTTAGTAGACATACTGAGTGTGGTCAGTCCAAAGTGTGATGAACTGTAAATGTGAAATGCCCAATGTATTCTGAAGACAACACAAAAGAGGAAACAGCTCAATTTTTTAAAATTATATGTTAGAATATTTTAACATACTAGGTAAAGCATATTAATCTATTTTTACTTTTTAAAATATGGCTAACAGGAGCTGAAGGAATGGCTCAGAGATTAAGAGCACTAGCTGCTCTTCCAGGGGAAATCCAGGATCAAATCCCAGCACCTACATGGCAGCTCATACATGTAGGCAAAACATCAATGCATGTAAAATAAAAATAAATTATTTTTTTAAAGATATAGCTATCAAACAATGCAAAACTACATTATGTGGCTTAGCTCTTGGATATGGTTTTTCTTTACCTTCAGAGATTTCTCAACTTTAAGTATTTATATCAGTCAGTGGTTTCCTCCTCTATTCTTTTTTGTTGCTTTGCTTAGTTTTTTGAGACAGGGTTTCTCTGTGTAGCCTTGGCTGTCCTGGAACTCACACTGTAGACCCAGGTTGGCCTCAAACACAGAGATCTGCCTGCTCCTACTGGGACTATAGGCCTGCACCACCATGCCTGGCCTCCTCTGCTTATCCTTTAAGCCTTAACTAGACAGGTAAGCATTCTAGAAGCAGAAGCTAAGCTTTAGTTCTTCTAGAAGAGAATCATCTGTGTTGGCTCCCAGTTCCTCCCAAAACAAAACCAAAAAAAAAAAAAAAAAAAAAAAGAGAGAGCTTCAAGTAGTTTCCCAGAGTATGCATCCAACTGAAATAGCACACTTTCTCCAAATGATTATTAAATTTAACCATAGTTGTGACTGCTCTCTCAAATACTATAACAAAACTTCCACGAAGGTGACATTTTTAATCTAAAGGGGTTTTAAGTGTAAAAACAATTTTTTTGTAGTAGTAAATATCTTGCCTAAAGAACTTTGCCGCGTCATCTTTACATAGACGAGACAGGTAATTATTATCTGTGTTGCACAGATGAGGCAGAGCACAGCATTTTTGGCCTGGGGTGACAGCTACACAGAGTAAAAACTACAAAATACACTACTTCAACTCGTTTGACCAACACTGGACCACGTTAGCAGCCACCATATGAATTTCACTGTAACATCCCCAATTTTACTTGGGGTTTCGGAACAGAATATATAAGCTGACGATTCATTCAGTTCTAAAGACAATTGGGCATATTGCCAGTATGGAAAAACTCCATAGCCACAGTTTTCTGCCACTAACAAAAACCCTAAAAATGGGTTACTGTAATAAATCCATTTGCAATCTTGGGAGCCAGCTTTTATATTTACTACAAATAAGATATGAATATATTCTGCCTTGTTTGCACAGCACAGGCATCTGTTACCGCTTGTACCACTCAAAAGCCTGAATGGCGACAGCTTTTGACTTCCACTCCAAAGTTTTTAAAGCCTGAATGTTTGAGAAACGTTTCTGTAAACACTCTTTGCAACAACATCGCTGGAGAAATCTCACTCAACCTAAGAGGCAGGTAAAACTGCGGGGGCGAACTCAAGGGACCCTCCAAGTTGCTGGAATCCGCCATTTCCCACGGTGTTTGGGTCACCGTGGGACATGGCGATACGCGCTAAGCAAGCCCTCCGGTCTGGTGGTCCGCCTCGGGGTGTCCCCACGCCCGCTGGCCCCCGAGGGGCCTCTGCAGCCGATGCTCACGGGGACATCTGTGGGAACCGTGCGAGACCGGCAGGCTCTAGACTGGGGAAGGGCAAGCTGGTCAACGGCCGAGACCAGGAGCGGCCTCCGCCAATCACTCACCCTGGCTACGGCCGCGGGCCACTGCCCGGCCGCCACCGAGCCTGCACAGCGTCGCCCAGCTGCACCTGTGCGCCGCGACGGCGGCGGCCAAGCCCGGAAACATCCTGGCGGGGCAGAGGCCCCCTCTCGGACACCGCCTCCTGCCTCCGAGCCGCCGGCCGCGCCAACTGACTCCATAGACCGGACCCCAGCGGACACGACTCTGTGCGCCGCCGCGGGCGGCCTCTGCGACCCGGAAGTCATGCGGGGTGGCGCGACGGCGGAAGTGACGAAGTACGCTGGGGGGGGCGGAGCGGTCAGCGGCGGAGACCCGGTGCGCTACCGTGTGCTTTTCGATCTCTGATTGGCGTTTGGAAGTGCGCGTCGCGTGGTTTGAGGGATAAACAGTCTCCCCGAAAGCTGTCAGACTCCGCGGAGTGGGACGTGGGAGGAGAAGGCAACCCTCGGCACTGCGCTGTCCAACACCGCGTTCGCCTTGCTCATCACGCAACCTCAGATCCTCGACTGTAGTATAACAAAATTAGAGGCGTCGGTGAAATGAAAGGCTTTACATGTTCATGATACTGTGTGTACACGAACATGGAGCAATTTTGAAACAGCCGGTCCCAGAGAGAAAGAAGCCTGAATACCATTCGCCTGTTGCAACTATTCCCACATCACGTTCCTTCCGGTCTTAGCTTAAGCCTGAGAGACCTTCTTTCTTATTCTCTTAAGTCGTTGTCATGTTTGCTTTTCTTCAGACTACCACTACTGAAGCTCTGCGTGAAGGTGCACGTCTTTAATTCCAGCACCCGGGAGGCAGAAGCGGTCGATCTCTGTGAATTTGGAGCCAGAGTTTCTTAGTGTAACAGCCCTGGCTATTCTGGAACTCACTTTGTAGACCAGGCTGATGCTGACAACTATTATGTCAGAAAGACAAAAGTGGACGTGAAAAATAATGAAGTGTCTTTCATGAATCTCATATAGCATATTCCTACAAGGCTTTTCCATCGACGTCCCAGCATTTGTCAGATACTCTTACGATAGACTGGCTGTCCTTGGTTTCATCCTGTTTAGTTCTGGGATAATGATGAGTCTAGCCATGCATGAGACACACCTGCATGAGGCAGACTATCTGGAAAATGGACTTAGATGACTCATTACAAAATAATAGGAATGGCTCCTCACTGAGGCTAAGACTGCACATTCAATTTTGAGCTCAGATCTGCTGGATTGTGTCCATTTCCCCTTCAGTATTAGTGGGAAAGAACCTTACCCACCTGAACATTGTTTAAATGTTTACACATAAAATGACTATCAGACCACAAGTAAGGGCATTATTGATCTCCACTATGCCACCACAGTCAGAGAGAAAGTAGGTCTGCAGACACATTTTTCATGTGTAGGAGAATCTTTCCTGCATATGCAAAGCTGTTCATATTGTTTCAAACCACGTGGTTAACCCCCACCTCCATTTTTCAGAGATGTTGAGGCATTTGTGTCCATTCAGCATGAATGTGGAACAACATGAAACCAGACTCAGGCTCTTTCTTATTGCAAATGTGTACAGAAAAACATGATCTAAGGGAAAATGCAAAAAAAAAAAAAAAAAAAAAAGAGTTGTTCTGTGTGTATTATATGCATTGTGTACTGTATGCAGAGGCTAGAGGTGTGTAGCAGATGTCTTCCTCTATCTCCACCTTTCCATAAAATAATTATTTGTGGATGCACTGCATAGGTGAGCACAGGTGAGCAGTATGCCTTGGGAAGACAGATGACTTGTGCAAGTCAACTCCCTTTCCACCATGTGGGTTCTAAGGATTGAATTCAAGTCATTTCATTTATCAGGTGTGGTGACAAGTGCCCTTATCTGCAGAATTACCTTACCCGCCCCTCTGACATATTTTTAAATTTTATTGTGTGTGCTTGCACATGTGTGTTCATGATGGGGGAAGCATTGCCATTTCATACATGGGGAGGTCAGAGGACAACTTTCCAGAGTCTGTTATCTCCCACCTTTATGTGGGACCTGGATAACAAACTCAGGTCATCAGCTCTACTAGCTGGTTTTGTGTGTCAACTTGACACAAGCTAGAGTCTTCAGAGAGGATGGAGCCTCAGTTGAGGGAATGCTTTCATGAGGTCCAGCTGTAAGGCATTTTCTCTATTATCGATTAATGGGTGAGGGCCGAGACCATTTCGGGTAATGCCATCCACTGGCTCCTGGTCCTGGATTCTATAAGAAAGTTTGTTATGGCAGGTCTCCCCGCCGGCCTCCCGGTCCTGCCGCCACGTGGGCCCTCTGGGCCCTCTGCCGTGCCAGCCCCAAATAACATTCAGAGACTCTGTATTTGATACAATCCTGTTGGCCAATTACCATTATTGTTTAAGGACTCTCAATCCCACTTTATGTTAAGGCAGGTTCCTCCCTGCCGGCCTCTCGATCCTGCCGCCAGTCCTGCAGCCACGTGTGCCCCAAATAACACTCAGGAGACTCTATATTTGATACAATCTTGTTGGCCAGTTACCATTATTGTTAATGGGCTAGCTCTGTCTTAATTATTAACCCATTTCTACTTATCTAAGTATTTCCACGTGGTCGTCTTATCGGGGAGCCACGCGGCAGTCTTCCTGCTCCTTCCCCAGGCTACATCTTGACCCCACCTACTACTTCCTCTTCCTCCTCCTAGTCTCCTAGCCCCACCTATCTAGTTTTCTATTGGCCACAGGGCTTTATTAACAGTATGAGAAACATATATACAGAATCACATCTCCCATCATCTCCTCTTTTCTGTCTAAAATAAAAGAAGGGGTTTAACCTTAACATAGCAAAATGTACCATACAACAGTTATCAAATAAGAATCACAGTAAACAATATTTAGTCTGTTAACATTTTGTAAGACTTAAAGAAAATATCATCTATCCTATCTTTGCGAGTCTAAAGTCCTATATGTAACTTATCTTTAATCCTAACTAAGGAAAACTATAACTATAACTATCTGTCTTCAATCCCTTCAAAGACCACAGAAGGATAATATATAAACTCTAGAAATGACAGAGACAATTTATTGCCTGCTCAGTCACCCGAAGTTCTTCTGAAATGTTCCATCTTCAGCCCATAGGCCATAGTGTGTGTCCAGACTCCTCAACAAAGCAGGAAACTTTAAACTGTCCACCTGTATTGACAGTGTGTCAGTCATTTTTCTCTGTGTCCTGTAGACTGTCTGGCTGTCTGGCAGCCTCTTCCTGAAGCAGGAATCTGTAGCAATGTCCATCTTGCATCAGCAGTCAGC
Source organism: Cricetiscus sungorus (assembly GCA_030556225.1). NCBI lineage: Eukaryota > Metazoa > Chordata > Mammalia > Rodentia > Cricetidae > Cricetiscus > Cricetiscus sungorus. Next base: position 30,782,309 of record JANBXA010000734.1, read on the forward strand.
TTTTTGTGGGTCCTGCATGTCCAGTTTCTACAACATAAAGTCAAACAGTCTAGACAAGAGAAGTACCTTGCTCAAATGGCTAGTCTTGCCATATTAGAAGCAAACTCCTTCGATGTCCATCTTCCTTTCTTCTGTAGGTGGTGTTACCAGGAGCAGTTGTGCCTCACTGTCAAGAAAAACCTTAAACCATTTTAAATGCCATATTCTGTAGGTCTTTGAAAGGTTTGAAGAATGCCTAGTCATCTCAAATATATCCATCTCTGCATATCTAGAAATCCTAACTAACTTAACTCCAAGTTTTAACTATCATAGGTAACTCTCTATAATCTGTACTAAATTATACATTACATTTTCCAATGAGCTATATAAACACAATACCTAAACAAGAGAAGAAATATACATATCATAAAATTGACCTTAAATTGTATCAATAAAAGAAAATCCATTCCAAAGCAAAGTATTCATTTCCATGCCATAATTCCCTTTTTCCCTTTAAAAAGATTGTTTATGGTTATAGCCATTTATAACCAAGCCCATTTAAATGAAAACAAACATTTATAAACAATATTTGGGAATTTGGGTGTCGTTCTTTCCAAACTACTTCCTGCTGGTAGAGGGCGCTGTCATGGGGTCCAAAGAAGATGCAGAAATCTTGGCAGTAGTCTGCAAGGCTTTGTCTCAACTGCTTTGAATGTTGGATCACCTCGGGAGTTGTTTCAGGGGGTCTGGCTTGATCAAACCACATAAGTCTGGAAAGAATCCATAGCCTTCCATTTTCTGTGGAAACAAAAATAGAAATCCTTTTCCCCAGTAGCTTGTCCTTAGGCTTAAATTTTGGAGTCAAAGCATTTTTAAAATATATAAATTGAATTAATCCAGCAGCATTTCTTTTATCAGTAGTTATTTTCTCAGCAATCAAATAATTTAAAGACAACAGAAGCGTGTATAGTATCTAAAATCTCTCTGTGTTTGCCATCTTTACGTGGCTTTTTTATTATTCTATTTCTTCTACTTCTATTTTTGCATATTTTGAGACAGGGTTTCTCTGTGTAACTTTTATCTGTCCTGGAATTCACTGCATACCAGGTTTACTTTGAAATCACAGAGATCTGCTTGCCTCTGTCTGCCCAGTGCGGGGATTAATGGCATGTCCCATTATACCCATTCATTCTACTTTCTTTTTTCTTTTTTAAACCATTGTACCCTGTTTCTTTTTCTCTCCCAAGCCAGCGTATTTTTTAAAACACAGTGTAAACCTTCATTGCAGCTCTTGTACATACCAATGAATTGTTAGCAGAGCTCTTTAAAAGCCAGGTGGCTTTTTGCCGCTTATGCTAATTTTGGAAACCTCTCTTAAAGGAGCCGCGCAAAACTCTGTCTACAGCAAAACAAATCCAACCGAGACAATGCTGCTACTAAGAAGTCTAGCTAGTCTCTGTTCCCTTGTTTCTAAAAACTATTTTTTAAACTTTTGTTAAGTTTTAAGTGAAAGTTCTCAATCCCGGTTCTGACACCATTATGTTGCGGTAGGTTCCTCCCTGCCAGCCTCCCGGTCCTGCCGCCATTGTCCCGAGGCCCACAGCTGCGCCAGAGCGTGTTGTTTTCCGGCCAGCCTGCCCGCCGCTGGTCTGGTGTGCCGGCCCCCAAATATAGTTATAGTTTTCCTTAGTTAGGATTAAAGATAAGTTACATATAGGACTTTAGACTCGCAAAGATAGGATAGATGATATTTTCTTTAAGTCTTACAAAATGTTAACAGACTAAATATTGTTTACTGTGATTCTTATTTGATAACTGTTGTATGGTACATTTTGCTATGTTAAGGTTAAACCCCTTCTTTTACTTTAGACAGAAAAGAGGAGATGATGGGAGATGTTACTCTGTATATATGTTTCTCATACTGGTTAATAAAGCTCTGTGGCCAATGAGATAACAAGATAGGCGGGGCTAGGAGACCAGGAGGAAGAGAGAGGAAGTTAGTTGGAGTCGAGATGTAGCCCGGGAAGAAGCAGGAAGCCTGCCGTGCAGCTCCCCGATAAGACGACCACGTGGAAATACTTAGATAAGTAGAAATGGGTTAATGATTAAGGCAGAGCTAGCCCATTAACAATAATGGTAACTGGCCAACAGGATTGTATCAAATACAGAGTCTCTGAGTGTTATTTGGGGCTGGCGCGGCTGTGGGCCCAGACTGGCGGGCTGGCGGGCTGGCGGGCTGGCGGAAACTTACATGCTACAAAAGTTTACTGAGAAAGCCAGGGGAAACAAACCAGTAAGCAGCTCCCCTCCATGGCCTCATCATCAGCTCCTACTTCTAGGATCCTGACCTGTTTTAGTTCCTGTCCTAACTTCAGTGATGACCAACAATGCTAAAGTGTAAGCCAAATAAACCCTCTCTTCTCCAACTTGCTCTTTGGTCAAGGTGTTTCATTGCAACAACAGAAACCCTAAGACACAAGCCTTATGTAGCAAGCAGTTTTACCTGTTGCACACTCTCCAGAGCCAAGAATGGGTTATTCTTATGCATTTTGACTCCCAACATTGCTGAGGTTTCATGTGGGGGGATTTCACAGATGTTCTGCTTCACAGGATCTCAATGTAGCATTTATAAAGAGATGGAGCATAGATCTCTTCTTACCAGATTAATAGGGAGCTTTTTTTTTTATCTTTTTAAAGTAAATTTGAGGTTGTTTTAAGTGAAGACTAAAATCAAATATCTGGAATGAAAATCTTAATGAGTAAGGGAACTGACAGCTAAAGGAACTAACGTTTGAAGAAGGACAAGGAGAGACATCTTGCTTGTGCCTCCCAAGAGTCTCGGCTAAGCCAGTTAGAGCTTTGTCTCCCCTGATGCACTGTGAACATCTTCAGTCTGGGATTTAACCCTCACTTATCCTGGGTGTTCTCTGTACATTACAGCATGGAACATTGATATGCATAGTGAAAAAAGGAATGGAAATTTAAAAACTACATACTTTTAATTCTACTTTAATGTCTAGCCCTTCATTGAGAAGAATAACAATGGCATTTCTATGAAATAGTTCCAACTTCTACCCTAGACAGTGAACTTTCAGTGCCCTTCCTCATTTTCTGGACAGCTTCCCCTCTCAAAATAAATAAATCTCCTAGCTCCCCATCCCTCTATTCCCTCTTATTCCCTCTCCCCTTTCTGTCGTTCATTAGGACTGGCTTCAATAGGCAAGAACTCCTGACCTCAGCTTCCTGTCTGCTGGAATGATTTCAACAACGAAACACATTGCTTACTATTTGTTTTACTTTTTCCTAACTCCTCAAATACTCATTTTCTTGTCTTCGGGAAACTCACTGGAAATACTGATCAGACATCAATTTTTAGCCAGTTGGTTTCCAAAAACAAAACAAGTAATTGAAATTATGCCAATTTTAGTATTAATCTTAGCCATGGCTTGTCTACTTCTGGACATAAATAGTTCTAGAGAAATAGAAGCGAGAAGAAAATACTGTTTCTGCTGTGATTTCTGGTTAGGAAAACCAAAAGGTCAGAGCATGGTCTGTTTTTGCCTCTGGAAGATGAAGCCGCACCTGTGTCGGAGAAACAGTAAACAATCTTGACCCATGAGTCTGGCTTTGTTCCAAAAAGAAACAAATTCACTGAAGCATCAAATATCACCTTCCTCTGCACAACAGAAGAAAACTTTAAGGGACCACACGCCTTCCCAAAGAAATGAGGCATAGGGAAGAAGCTAATAAACAGAAACAAAAGGACAGTTTTACATTAGGAGCTAATATTCTTTTTAAAAATTACAAATATGAAGTATCAATGAATTATTACTAAGCCCATGTACCTTTGACAAGTGAATTGCAGTCAGAGGTCAGAGTACAAAAAAGAATAATTAACTTGAACCACAGCATTGACATGTTGCTTTGACAACTTTCACACCCCCTCACACTCTTACTCCTTTTCCATGATAACCACCTCCCCCCTGAATTAACTTACCTCTACCCTCGCCAAGAAATACCAGTCCATAATGGAAGCTATACTTCAGTCAAGATTCACACTCTTATTCCCTTTCCATGAAAAAAAAAAAGTTTCCAGTTGTTAATTTACCTGGCCCTTAGCCAAGAAATCCCAGTCCACAATGCAGGCTGCACTTCCAGTTAAGGGGTTGGGCTATTACTTGTTAAGCTAAGAAGCACAGGAAGCACTGTAGCTCATCACACCCCACCCTCATTTAGAGAGTAGGAGGCAGTGGAGGCAGGAGATTAATTGAGCCTAGAAGCCTGGGGTCATCACAGTAGTCCCAGCAACATAAGGGGACCTGAGGGATGGGAGAATGGGGGGAGTGGAGGGAGGGGGGTCGTAGGTCACTGCAAGGGCTCCAAGAGGAGACATGTTGAAAGGACTCAGAAGATCAATAGTTGCTACATCGGAAGCCAACTGCATGCAGAAAGGGGTGGGCAAAAGCAGAAGAAAGAGGTGTAAGGAAGCTTATGTTACATTCTAGGTAATGGATGGATGTAGTTTCTGTTCATGCAGTAACTGAGGCTGGTGAAAACGATTCTGGGTCTATCTGAAAGTGTACCTGGCAATATGGGGACAGGGTCCTTCTGAGACTTTCTAATGACTTAATACTTTTGATAACATTTGAATTGAGACATTACTAGTGGTACAAAATCTACGTTAATAGTTTTACAGTTCATACTACCTGATGTATGAAACATGATATATCGGTATTATGAAGAAACTGTTTAATAAATATTAGGGTGGGGGTAGCTCAGGAGTAAAGTGCTTGCAATACCAGTTTGAGGACCTGAGTTGAAATTCCCCAAGCCCACTTAAAAAGCCCGTTGTAGTAGTACACATCTAAAATTCTATATATTCCTATGGCAAGGAAGGAGGTAGAGACAGGCCAGTCTTGGAAGCTCATAGACCCATAATCCTGGAGACCTTGTTTTGGAGAAGGTGCAAGGTGAGGATCCACATCTAAGGTTGTCCTCTGGCCTCCACACCATACACTATGGCATGCTTGTGCCCCACACAAATTTTTATTGCCTACTATTGTACATGTCATGGTATTTTAGTAGCAAAATATTTTAAATAACACTAGAGTTTACGAAGATAATTGGGGTAAAAAGATGTGATAATGGTGTCCTAAGCACATAGGCCTGGTAGCCTTATAACAGGGGAAAGCAGAAAAAAAGAAAGGAAGGAAGGAAGGAAGGAAGGAAGGAAGGAAGGAAGGAAGGAAGGAAGGAAGGGAGGGAGGGAGGAAGGAAGAAAGGAAGGAAGGAAGGAAGGAAGGAAGGAAGGAAGGAAGGGAGGAAGGAATGAGAGGAGGAGGGAGGGAAGGGAAAAAAGAAAGAAGGAAGAGAAAGAGAGAGGAAGGAAAGGAGGAAGGAAGGAAGGGGAAGGAAGGAAGGAAGGAAGGAAGGAAGGAAGGAAGGTAGGTCAATCTCAGAAGGAAGCCTGGTTCTTGGACTTGCCAGGGCTCCAGAAGAGAGAAGGTATAAACTTGTTGAAACCACTCTAACTGTGGGATTTTGCTATGGTCATCCCAATGAACTAGTTTTGTAAGGGAAAGGTGTCTATAGCAAAACAGTCTTTAGCTGGCCAATTTAACAAACACACACACACACACACACACACACACACACACACAATCCAAGAATATTTAATCATAATTTAATTTTTATGTTATGGTTTAACCACAAGGACCACAAGCACTTGATACTGATTTTAAGTTCTTGTCCTTAAATTCCATTCAGAGCCATGAGCGTCTGTGCCCTGGAGAGCAACAAGTGGTGATGTGTGACAGTCAGCAGAGATTCTTCAAAGAGACCTTTCATATAGGATGTGATTAAGAATTTCATACATACATACATACATACATACATACATACATACATACTAGGCTCAAAATGAGAAAAATCAAAATACATCAACCAGCTTGCCTATTGTTGAAATGTTTTGCTAATATTGGAGTAAATAAAACATTAAAAATTAATTTTATTGGTGTTTTTGTTATGCTTTATGGTGCTGGGAATGGACCCCAAAACTTTTCACATAACAATGCAAAGCATATACTACCACCACTAACCTACAACCCAAGTCCCTTTTTATTGTTTTTGATGTGTCTAGAAGAAAACCTAAAATTACCTACATAACTGGCATTGCATTTCTACTGCACACACATGCTCACCACCTCTAAGTCTAGGTCATCTTAAAGTATTCCTTCCTTCAAATGCCAGCTACAATTCTTTTAAGTAATCTTCAGGAAAGCAGTCTTTCCTTGCTCAAAGTGTGTGTGTGTGTGTGTGGGGGGGGTGATGGCAGAAGCAGCAGCAGGGTGGCAACGGTGTGTGTGTGTGTGTGTGTGTGTGTGTGTGTGTGTGTGTATGTCCACCTTCATGTGGAGGATACAAGAGGACAACAGATTTTTGCTCCATCACTCTCTGTCAGTCCCTCAAGACAGGGTCTCTCTCTGTTGCTAAAGCTACTTATGCCCTGACTCCCACAGTGCTAGGTTACAGGCGCACATGGCCATACCCAGCTTTTTATGTTACGTTCTGGAGATTTGAACTCAGGTCCTAATGTTTGCACAGCAAGCACTCCTGCCTGCTGAACCATCTCTGCAGCCTTCCAACTGGTTTAACATCAACAGTGCGTAGGTTTTAAAGTGTGCGTGTATGGGACAGAAGAGTCTTCATTGGGTCTATGAAATGTATCTACTGAAATTGTCTTTTTTTCGTTTCACTGAATACTTCTCCTCCACCACCTTAGGTATCATTGGTTTTCAAAATCACCCTTCTATTAATCTTTAGAGATTCGATATTCTAAAAAATGGGACTGACAAGAAAACCATATCCATCACAGATACTTTAATATTTGGGTCTTGTATTACTTTTTTTTTTTCCAAGAGGAGACAGATGGTTTGAGGAATTAAATGTGTTCCCCAAAGTCAGAGAGCTATAAAAGATAGTGACTGCTGAAATACAGGTTCCTATGATTTTTTTATAATTGTATTACAATATATTTACAAGCTTCAAAATGTAAATCTTTGGAAATTTATAAGTTTTCCAACTTGAGGAGCTAAAAGTGTATGTGTACATTATTAAAACTATCACCTTTTGCTATACAGTATCTAGAGAAGTGTGGTTATTTTCTGACTGGGTTATAAGTACATAGGAGAAGAAATTATGTTAGTCAGTTTATCCAATGAAGCAATCTTCAGAATTGCTCTAAATTATAGATGGCAGTGAGAAAGACAGCCAAAATTTATTAAGTTCTTGTATGCAAACCACTGTTAAACATTGTGTCTGACTCATCTATCGTCTCACAAAATATGTGTTGCCACCATGCCAGTTTTGAGGGATACAGGCACACTGAAATTAAAATGCAACTGAAACCAGACCTATTTGACTTCAGACTCCTACCATGCCCAGATCACATGGCCATCTAATGCTGTAAGGCTTTCAACGTCTTCCTAAGGCAGGCAGAAAAATGTAACACTATGATACATTCTCGGCATATAACAGATACATTGAGCTTTGAGCATCTCATAGACTACTTCTGCATCCTACTTACATATTCACCGGCGATAATTTGGAAAAGAGTGATGTCTTTGAATCATTTAATGATTTTAAAGATGTTACTTCTCCAAAGAGCTCTTGGAGACAGACACATGTGAAATTTGGCTAAGTAACCACACTTCTAGTTTCTACCTCCTGCATAAATGTCTGGAAGTGGCAGGTGAAAACAGAAGTGTTTGTACTTGCATGGGGCAAATATTTAGTAGGTTCAAAGTTTAGTTTCTTTTTTTAGTTATTTTTTGCTGGAGATTGAGCCCAGGGTCTTATAAATGTTTAACCCAAGCTCTGCCACTGGGCTACATGCCCAGCCCAGAGTTTCATTTTCCATTAGTGTCATCTTAACATATGAGGGTCACAAAGATTAAGCAACACAGATCCATCAAGTACTCTCATGAGGGCAGTTCCTTACAAATTCAAGGAGTCCTAGTCTTTCTAGAGTCAGAAACAGTGTAAATACAGCCCTTTGTAAAAATTTTTTCCATCTGTGAATACTTTTCACATATACCAAATCAAGCAACCTTCAATTTTTTTCTACTAGTCACATTTTAAAATGAGAAAATTTAGGTCCACAAAAACAATGAGAATGTCCAAATACTAAAATCATGACTTCTGACAGACCCTTTTATTTTTGAGACCATTTCACGTTTCAGGATAGCCACAAACTTGTTCTATAGGCTAAGTTTGTCTTGAATTCCCGATCTTCCCAACTCCCTCTCAAATGTTGGGATTATGGACCTGAGCTACCATGCTTAGCTTCTTACATAAATCCTAGTTCTGGGGGTATAACTTCCTTATATTTTAACATTTGGGTTGCTAAATCAGGTCTACAGTGTGATTGACAGTACTTTAGTATTTGGAGGTTGGTACTGGGATATCAAACCCAGGGCCTTGTTTGTGTTATGCCAACACAACATCACTGAGCTGTTATCTGGCAGCCCTAACATTTGCATGCCTTTGTGTTAAACATGTACTCTTCTGCTCAATTCAATGTTTCCAGTCCTGTGCATATGTGTGGTGGCAAGAGGGTATGAGATGTCCTCCTCTTCATGGTTTTTCATTGAACCTGGGCTCATAGAATTTTTTTTTCAGCTAGGCTTGTGGCCAGTAAGTTTCAACAATCCTCCTCCCTCTACTTCCTGAGAGCAGGATTAGGGGCATTGGAGACTTGACTTGCCTTTTCAGTGGATGCTAGGATTCCAAATGCAGGTCTTCCTACTTGCATAACAAGTAGCCTCACCCAGAGCCATCTCTCTAACCCCCTTTCCACTTCCTGTCACCAAGTCTGGGATTTGGCTAATTACTGTGTTGGGACTCATAATCAACATTCAATAGCAACAAAAGATTGTACAATTCTGTGTGTTGACTTACATCCATACTTACTAGTTTGTTAATCAAAAATTTTGTTGTCATTGAGACAGGGTCTCACTCTATACACCAGGCTGACTACAAATTCAGTGAGGCCCTTGCTTCTGTCTCCCAAATGCCATGATTATGAACATCTATCACCAAATCTGGAAAGACAATTATTTTAACATTAAATCCTTTATGTAGTCTCTGAGTTCCAAATTATCCCCTTGTCAGCATTCTCTTTCTCTGCAGGACTTTTTCCTAGGGTCTTTGACAAAACTGGATCTGAAAACCCCTCACTTGTCCAGCAAGATAGCCTAGGGGTGGGTAAAAGCGTGCTAATCCTGACTAAATTTGATTCCTGGGACTCACACAGTAAGCTGTCACCTTACCTCCACAGGTACACCATAAAAGCAAATCTCCCATTCTAATCACTTCCCCAAGGGGGCAGAACTGCTGATGTCCAAATCTTACTCCGAGGGCAATAGAGGCAAAGAGGCCAGGACATACTTTTATTGAGACATAGCAGCAGCTTCCTTTCCCTTCAAAATGTTCATCCATCTTAGTTAATGTTTCTGTTGCTGTGATAGAACACCATGGCCAAAAGCAATTCAGGAGGGAAAGCTTCTATGTAAGTTTGCAACTCCCAGCTCTGAGAGAATTCAAGGAAGGAACATGGAGACAAGAACGGAGAGGCACAGCTTGCTGCCTTGCTCCTCATGGCCTGCCCAGCCTGCTTTCTTTGATAACACAGGACACCTGCTTAGAGGGCAGCACCATCCACAGTGGGCTGGACCCTCTCACATACATTATCAAGAAAATGTCTTACCTACAGTCTGATGAAGGAATTTTCCTTTCTTTTGGTTTGTCGAGACAGGTTTTTTGTGTAACAGCTGTCCATCCTTTAACTCACTCTGTGACCAGGCTGGCCTGGAACTCAGAGAAAGAATGGCCTGTCTCTGCCCCCACAGTGCTGGGATTAAAGCACAGCACCACCACTGACCAGCTTAAAGAATTTTTATTTGAGGTTCCTCTTATAGTAAGTTCATATTAGATTGACACACAAAAAACCAGCATAGCTGACCCATCAACTTGACACACAAATCACCTTTCAACTGTAATCTTTTTTCATTTGTTCTCAAGCTGTCATGTTGATGACACTAGTATCACAACATAAAACATAACTTCAAAAATCCCAATCTTTAAAATAAATTCAAACACTTTTGAAAGTTCTCAGTCTCTTTAAGCGCCCATAAAACCAAGAATAAATTACATCCTTACTCCAAGGGGGTAAATCAAGGGCACCATTACATTCAAATAAAAGCAAAACCAAGGTCCAACAGCGTGAAAGCTCAGCTTCATACATGAGACTCAATCTTCTGGGCTCCAAGGGGCTTGAGCAGCTCTCTCCTGGCTCTGCCATCCACAGCACACACTGCTTGTCTCCTGGGCTCAGGCCTGCACATTTCACAGCTAAAGCTGCCCTTGGTTGTTCTACAGTCTCTTGCTGCAACTGGGTCACACTTTCACCAGCAGCATCTTCTGGGATTCTAACCTTATCCCAGGGTGCCAAGCCTCAACTTCTCTGTGACCTCTTCAATCCTGAGGCTTCTACTGCACTGAGGCTGCACCTTCACCAATGGCCTCTCATGGTGCCAAGCAGACTCAGCTGCTCTCCATGACCCTCTCGTGCCTTCAAAACCAGTACCACAGTGGGCGTTGGTGGCATACGCTCTTAGTCCCAGCACTCAGGAAGCAGAGGCAGGCAGATCTCTGTGAGTTCAAGGCCAGCCTGACCTACAGAGTGAGTTCCAGGACAGGCTCCAAAGCTATAGAGAAACCCTGTGTGTGTGTGTGTTGGGGGGAGGAGGCGACTATTACACATTACCAAGTTCAGCTGTCAGTACAGGGGCTAGCCTTGCCCTCTCCAGACCACAGCTTGTGTGCTGACCCTGAGGAAATACTTCATTTTACTGGTTCAGTATTGCGATTTAATAAGGATCAGGATAAACAATTAGACCGAACAGATGTTTATTAAGGGAGAAATAACTCACAACATAGGCAGATGAACGCTGCGGGTTCCACCGGATCCTAAGCCTTCCAGCATCCACCACCAAAAGGGGAGGCCCGACCCTTTCCAAGCCTTTTCTCCCAGCTCCCATCCGGCCCTGTCTCCGCCCCAAAGGGCATGGCCTAAGCCACAAGTGCAGAAAAGGTGAATATCTCGATACAATTCCCCTTTTAGTCTAAAGAAAAGATTTGGGTTTGATACAAAATTATATACAAAACAGTGAATAACAAGTGTGCTCTAAGAAAAGGAAAATTGAGAACAAAACGACCTACATATCTAGTCCTAGGGTGAAGACATAACAGAGTTTACAATAGTTATCCTAAGCTAGAAAGCTTAAGCCTATTATCCTTCTGTGGTCTTTGATGGAGTTGAAGACAGATAGTTATGGTTATAGTTTTCCTTAGTATTAAAGATAAGTTACATATAGGACTTTAGACTCACAAAGATAGGATAGATGATATTTTCTTTAAGTCTTACAAAATGTTAATGGACTAAATATTGTTTACTGTGATTCTTATTTGAGAACTGTCATATGATATATTTTGCTATGTTAAGGTTAAAACCCTTCTTTTATTTTAGACAGGAAAGAGGAGATGATGGGAGATGTTATTCTGTATATATGTTTCTCATACTGGTTAATAAAGCACTGTGGCCAATAGAAAACTAGATAGGCGGGGCTAGGAGACTAGGAGGAGGAAAGAGGAAGTAGAAGGAGGAGTCAAGATGTAGACCTGGGAGAAAGAAGATGCCTTGGCGGCTCCCGGGTAAGATGACCATGTGTAAATACTTACATAAGTAGAAATGGGTTAATCATTAAGACAGAGCTAGCCCATAAACAATAATGGTAACTGGCCAACAGGATTGTATCAAATACAGAGTCTCTGAGTGTTATTTGGGGCTCACGTGGTGGCGGGACTGTGGCCGCAGGACCGGGAGGCCGGCGAGGAGGAAAAACCTGCAGTAACAGTTCAGTTTCTTGTTAATTGGTTTATTTATCAGACCTAGCTGACCAGAACCACAGTTTCTCAATTCAAATTACTGGATGCACCAATAAAGACTTTAACAGATTTATTTTTTAAAAAAAGATTTTATTTATTATGTATACAGTGTTCTGCCTGCATGTATGACTGCAGGCCAGAAGAGAGCACCAGATCTCATTATAGCCAGCTGTGAGCCACCATGTGGCTGCTGGGAATTTTACTCAGGACCTCTGAAAGAGCAGCCAGTGCTCTTAACCACTGAACCATCTCTCCAGCCTGACTTCTCTCGAAAACTTCACAGGCCAGGCCTCCATTGTCTGTACTGTTCTCAGCATAATCTTCTATGTTCCCTGCTGTGGAACAGTCTTTGTACACTGTAAGTATGCATTACTCTCATTGTTAATAAAAAGTTGATTGGTTGATATCTGGGCAGGAAGAGACTGAGACAGCCCAAGAGTGTGAGAATGCTGGGAAGAGAAAGGGTGGAGTCTAGAGTTGCCAGCCAAATGCAGAGGGAGCAGGAGATTAACGTGCCATGCTAATAAAGGTACCGCCATGTGGCAAAGCATAATAGAAATGTGGGTTAACTTAAGTGTAACAGTTACCTAGCAACAAGCTTGAGCTATTGGCTGAGCATTTATACTTCATATTCAAACTGGGAAGCAGCAGCTAGGTATTTGGGAACAGGGGAAGGAAAGAAACATCTGCCTATGGTTCCCACAACAGCTCATTAAGCTCTGGGCACTCAATGGCTTTTCCAGCCAATAGCTGCAAAATTCTTCCAACAATCCTCCTAAAGACAAATATGGCCAGGTTGTCAAAGCAGTACCGCACTCCCAGCACCAATTTCTGTCTTGGTTAGGGTTTCTAATTGCTTTGATAAAGTATTATTACCAGAAAAGAACCTTGAGGAAGAAAAGGTTGATTGACCTCAGCTTACAGTTCTCACTGAGGGGACCCAAGGCAGGAAACCCTAGGTAAGACTGGAGAGGCCAGCTGCTTATTGGCCTGTACCTCATGGCTTGTTCTACTGGCTTCCATTTATAATACAGGATTACCTGCCCAGGGGTGGCACCACCCAGTGGGCTGGGTCACTCCCACATCCATTACTAATTAAGAAAATGTCCCACAAGCAATCCGGAGGCATTTTCTTAATTGAGGGTCCTCTTCCTAGATTAAGTCAAGTTTGTGTTAAGTTTACATAAGGAACAGCCAGAGCATCATTGTTACAAGTCGCAAGCCTTATTTCTATCAACCAGCCTAAAATATCTGTGTGAATTACTTAGATATTTTATACTGATCTTAAAAGGTGCTTTAAAGATATATAATAAAAACATTTCACTGAGAAATAATACAATGTAAAATTATTTAAACCAGGAAAGGGGAAAGTATATGGAGATAAGAGGTCACAAGAGAGGGTTCTGAGTTCTGTGTAGTCTCTAGACACTTGGTCAGCATTCACGTCTGTTTAAAATGTGCTCTAAGGTAACCTCTGTGAGTGTGTGGACGATGAGTGGCGTGTGCACTCACATGGAGACCAGACACATACATGTCAGGTCCCACTTCACTTCCTTCTCCTTATTTCAAGACAGGGCCACTCAGTGACACTGAGCAGGTTGGTAGCTGGCAAGACTGGAGGTGTTTATTTATCTCCACCCCTCACAGTGCCAGGATCACCTGAAAATGTGCAACCACAATGAGTTTTGCACATGGATTCTGGGGATTTGAACTGACATACCCATGCTTATAGAACAATGACCTTATCCACTAAACTATCTCCGCAACCCTAAGAAATTCTATTAAAATACAGTTCTTACTGACACATCACCTCTTCTCAAGGGTCTCAGTAAACCATTTCTTTGAGTTGTCCCCATTCAACCAGGGAATGAACCGATCTTGCTTCCCAAAGTTCAGAATTTAAAAAAAAAAAAAAAAGTTCAGAATTGATGCACAATAAACTTCGAAGATCTCATTTTTAAAAAAAAAAAAAACAAAAAAAAAAAAAAAAACCAAGCTACATCATGAGCCAACAACATGGAGTTCTCAGATATAACCAATCATAAAATCTTTAGGAAGGGCTGGAGAGTTAGAGCAATGGTTAAAAGTACTGGCTGCTCTCCCAAAGTTCAGTTCCCAGCACCAACATCCCACATGGCAGTTCACAACTATCTGCAGCTCCAGTTCCAGGGGATCTGATGCCTTCTTCTGATCTCCATAGGCACCAGGTACCTACACATGGTGCACATACATACATGCAGTCAAAGCATTCATACACATAAAATAATAAATACATTAAAAAAAAAATCTTTAGGAAACCAATTTTTCTTAACTTTCATGTAGTGCCAAAGATCAAATCCAGGGTCTCACTCATGCTTGCTAGAGAACGGAGTGCCAAGCTATCCTATCCCAAAGCCCCCAAACATTCAATTTGTTGGGTTAGCAAACATTTTCCTGTTTATATAGATAACACTAGTTGTCTTTGGTCTTTTCTGTAATTTTGTTGTGTGCCATTACTCACCTTCCCCTCAGAGCTAAGGATCTTGAGTTGGACCAATGAGCTAAAAATTCCCAATCCTGTATATGGTAACTAATTAATTCACTAAGAACTGCCTTCACATAAAACTGGTCTTAGGCTGCATTACTGATAGACAAGGATTTATATAACTAGTTTCTACAGTGCATTACTTGGTAAGTTCCTATTGTTCAATTGACAGAAAATATCTACCAATTCTAGATACACAGAAGAGAAATGTACTTGTTATCTGGTGCTAACTGATGACTTTAGATGCACTGTATTCCATGAGCCATTTTAAGGCTATAAATAATTCACCCACCAGGCTATCCATTTCATGAAACAAAATGTATAGAAGCAAGCAACTGAGATATCCAATGTCAGCCCTCACCAAGTCTCACCTCGTAATGCAGTCTTCCCATTTAACATCAGTCCTCACAGTATCTCTACTATTTGTAATGGGATGAGGACAAAAGAAGTGTCCCAGCTCACTTTCCTCTAACAATAGGCAATTAAACACAAAGGAAAGCTGAATTCTAACCGTAAATGTACTTGTGCAACATAACATTTCTAAACCTGCTTAAATCCAGGAAGACTTTTATTATACAATTTGACTTCACATCAGTAAAATGTAAGGTATAACATTATAGATGAAAGAAGAACAATTTAATTTGCATTGAAATAAATATTAGACATAAAGCACACACAGTGAAAAGGGTCACAAAAAATTACAGATGAGACAAGACTTTGCTCAATCATCAAAGAAAGCCCTTGATACTTCCAATTTCACACCATCAAATTTATCATTCTTGCTGATTTAAGCAGAACACAAAAAAATATGGATCCTAGGGCTTCCTTTCATAGGTACCAGCATGGATAATTCACTACAGTGATCCAATTTGAAATCAGCAGAGACCAGTAAATCGCTGCATAAAAGAAAGAGCGAATGAGGCCCTTTTTCCTTGGTGTCAGCAGGCTATGACTATTATGTTTATTACATTTTCTTGAAAGGCCTTCACATTTTCTCAAATATTCAGGAGAACTATATTCCCCCTCTGAGCCCTACATTAGCATTATGTGCTTTGGTCTTGAATACAGGAGAATGATGAATTTTTCAATTTATTTTATAAATCTATATAGTCTGTACAGTATTGGCTTGAAGAGTATATATAACTCCCCAACCTGTACAATATATTAAAAATGGATTCAAGAGAAGTTAGTAAGAATTGCTGACATACTGTATATACAATTTTCTTAGTTCAATATATCCCATTTTATCAAGCACCAGAGGTGATGCATTTATAAATCAAGCAGTTTCCATGACTCTAATCTTTGCAATCCTTATACATTTGTTCCAATATACACACATCATAAATGTTACCTGCCTAAGATTTTGCTCTTTTGGTCTCAATTTGCAGATATATGTAGACAAAAACTAACGCCAAAAGGAATTGTTCTTAAAGTTACAAAAGAGAATAGTGAAAGCTTGGAATGAAATGTTAAGAACAACATATGTTAGTTTCAAAATTGCTAAGCCTATTTTTAAAACATAGCTTTAGAAAGACAGAAAAAAATGGGAAGCAGAGGCAGGTAGATCCCTGAGTTTGAGGCCAGCCTAGTCTACAGAGTGAGTTTCAGGACAGTCAGAGCTGTACAGAGAAACCCTGTTAGAGACCTTTTTTTGGAGGGGGAGGCACACAAGGGAGGAGGAAGGGAAGGAAGCTAGGAATGAAAAAACTGAAATGATTCTTGCACCCTTCTTCTTCCTACAATAGCCAATTGTTCAGACTAGCAAACACAGCTATCAATCATCTTTTCCCTATCATTTTCTAAGAAAAAGAATCCACTTCAGATATAAGAACACTGTATTTTGTCTTGTCACCACCAACTCAAATTCAGTGTGGGTCAGTTATATAGCAAGGACAGTACAAAATGGGAGATCAGAGAGAGAATCCTTCACCTGAGACTATAACCATTCTGATAAGTCACTTAAGTGCCACCTCCAATCACAGAAATCTCACTCATTAACTAATTACAGGATACTTTCCAAACTCTCAGGAGCTCCTCTGATATCCTTGATACTAGCTCCAAAAATGGCTTTGCAGTCAAAACTACACTAAAGAACTGTGGAGAAACAACTCCATACTTTTCAAAGGTATTACATTGCTCTAGTATACTGTCAGTCAATCTCACTACATCTGCTTGTGTGGAATTCCCCTGGTCCTAGGGAATTCCAGTGGTGCTAAGAAAAACTTGTCATCTTCACAAACTACACTTGATTTTCAAACTCAGGTAGCACTCCTGATATAATACCCAAACTGTCGGGTGCTTTAATATCATAGGCTAAACAGATTCTATTTAGTGTACCTATAAATGATGAAAAAAATTAAAATTCCATCTCTCTATAAAAGAAAAGATGAAAAAAAAAGTAACTATCATTTCTCTACATTTGATAAAGGGAATAACCTAATAATTTTTGTATTCAGGTGACTTAGGCTGAGAATGAAAAGATGAGACAGTAGCATGATGCCATTCCCAACTGTGTCTCATTTACTAGCTCATATTGACAGTGCACTTCTTTTGAATGTTTTATATAATAAGGCAGTACTACTCAGATGGAAATATAGCTCAGTGCTAGAACAAGAGGCCCAGGTGTCAATCCCCAGTCCCACCTCCCAGCATGCATAGTAAGTACTTACCAAATATCTGTTCAATGTTGAATTAAGGGGTCATACTTAGTGTTATGGTCAGCTAACACTTGCAGTAGCATAGCATCTAACCTACCACAGTGGTAAAAATGGGGTCTACTCAAGGAAAGAGTGACACCTACTGATTATAAACATTAACTGTCCATAGCTATTTTCTCCCTGGATTATTAATCAATAAACTTCCTTAAAGTTAGCTGAGGGTTTTTACCACAACCTCTCATCTAAAATGTTTTAGAGAACTCAAGTTCTATTTGTTTTGTTACATACGCATCCATTTTCATTTCCAGGATATTTGCTAAACTTACAAATCTATTTCAAATTTCTGTCTAGATCTTTAGATGTACTGGTGCTTTACAATTCTTATTTAAGAGAATCTACTAATTTTCCAGAACTTCTGGTTTGTTATTAGATTTGTTTTGACATTTTTCGTTAGGGGTACATAAGTATTTAAATTTAATTTTTAAAATTATCTTTCTTGTTTTTCTTCTGAAAGCATTCACTTTAGACAAACTTTATTTAAAAAATTTTAAATACAAATTGCATTTAAGAAATTGCTGTGGCTTAATATTAAAATACAGCCAACTTGTCAGGCAGTGGTTGCTCATGCTTTAAATCCAGCACTCTAGAGGCAGGGGCAGGCAGATCTCTGTGAGTTCAAAGCTAGCCTGGTCTACAGAGCAAGTTCTGGGACAACTAGGACTACACAAAGAAACCCTGTCTCAAAAACAAAACAAACAAAAAAATCCATCCAACTCAATAAGAGATGAAGTATACAAAGAAATACATAATGCTTGCTAAAAAAAAAAAAAAAAAAAACCCAGGCTTTGTATGATGCTTCCATCTGTCCAATGGGGCTTAACAAACAGCACTGTTCCAGTTCCTAAAGGACCAGATATTCTGGATAACCAAATTCTTTTCAACTGTTTAGTTATGCAGTAAATGTTATGTCTTCCCTGCTCATCCACTTTATGCACATTACCTATATTTTGATAGGTGTACATGGAAACACTAATTTTAGATTCAAAATCAGCTGACTGCACATATTCACACACAATGTGATATTTCTAACTACAATTTCCATGCAAACATCTAGTAATGTTTAAATTATAAAATTTGCCTTTTCGTAGGTTTGAGAATATTACTTATATTCTGCATCTTCCTGTAAGGAACAAACCTGTATTTCCAGTCAAGCACGAGTATTATCAGAAATAATGTAATTCTGCAGTCTCATTAAAAAGTCTTAATTTATATCACTAAGCATTTGAAATTACAGTTTTAAGAAAAAAAATTCTTGTTAAAAACAGTATGAATTAGCTTCTATAAGGAATTATTTTGAGCAATATTATAAAGAACAAAAACTCACTTACACAGCTTGACACATAAAAGGCAATCCAGGTAGAAACACAGCACACACATACAACAAACATAAAAATTGGTGAAGTCCAAATAAATTTAGTATTTTAGTTAATCCAAGGTTATTATCTAACTTTACATAAATGTCCTACTAATTAAAAGATACTAATATAAAAATAGTAAAGGAAGACGTACATAGAAACTCTCAGCACTATTTTGAACCTCTTATGAGTCTAAAATGGTCCAAGATTTGAAAAAAAAAATGGAAGGAAAAAACCATTTCAAAATAAATATGCCTTTAGCTGCTAGAACTTGATGTTATTCAAGACAATGTTTTAAAACATCATTAGAAATCAATATGTTTACATAACATTGTAGTCACTTTATTGCTCTACAAAGTGTATTGTTAAAACCATCAGATTACACATATAGTGATAAGGAGGCTAGACACATACATTAAAAAAAATCAACTGGATATTATAAGGCTGCTTCTCCAACTCAGTGGATAAATATCAAAAAAAGTAAAAGTAGCTGGTTAAAGCTAAGCTGTCAAGTAGTTTTTCTGGAAATTTACCCCAAGATTATCACCTTTCTATAGATTAGGAGCTTAAACAAAAAGAAAACTGATGTTACAAGTCACTAATGAATGTATTTAAGAAATCCAAATTACATGCAGATAGAAGAGAACTGGTTACAAAAAAAAAGACCACAGTATTATATTATTCTATACTAAAATTGTGCATCATTTTTAAGCATTTCCAATCATGCAACAGTAATAAGGATCAAAGTGACTTTTATATAGGGATTGATGGGAACTCAATTAAAGGCTTGAATATGTTACCCAGCCCCAATCACAGATGCAATATATCCAATTCCCCCAAATTCATGTATATATTACCAGGATGGAACACCCATTATCCTCCTCAACTATTACCCAGGTCTATTTAATTATCTTACCTATAAACCTTTCCATTTAACTTTTTGAATCATATTTGCTGGATAAGCATGTAATCTACAGAACATTCTTCATTATTTCAGAACATACAAGTGTAATCACATGCTCAATCTTCAATCACATCCTTTCAAAGGCATCAGAACTGCTGCTGCAAATTTCTAGGACATTTCAAGCCTAAGAAACCAAGAAAACTGGAGTTAAGAATCTGAACTAGGTATTTCTACAAACTATAGCAACACTGATAATCGATCTGTGGACATTTGTAAAATGTAGGTCGCAGAAAGGAACTCTGTTTCACTACCACCTTCTAGACTAACTGGTCATATGACCCCAAATAGCTAATCCAAAACAGGTTTACAGTCAAGCTGTTTTCCTACACCATCAAAGCCGAAGATGTACCAATGGAAATGAAAGTTTAGTAGGTCATAAAATAGACACAGAATTCCCCTTGTAATGGTGCAAGCAAAACATATCTGTTCTAGCAAAGCAGTACAAGATCAGTATGAAAAAAAAAACTGCAGGGGAATGGGCTTCTGTTAAAATCTCAACCAAAATTACTGAATGGAAAAATACTGTCTCAAAATATACTGAATTAATCTATTACCATAATGAATTCATTCCAGACATAATTTGGGTTAATGGTTAGGGTGAAACAAATTTCAGAATTCTTTTTAAAAGAAATAAATGTATTTCATGATGTAGGCATAGAAACATCTAAAACAATTGAGTAACATTTATCACTCAACTTACATAACCACAAATAATAATGTACAATAACATGCCATGAAAATGATTATTTTTGCACTGAGATGCACTTACGTAAATCATGTAAATTGAACTGAGGTCAGTGTTAGACCTGTCATTTGAGACCCCTATCCAAGTTACCAGCTACTACTGCTTATTTTCTACCCACAGCTTAATCAGATGTTAAACTACGCAACTGTTGGTGCCAGTCTGCTAATGAAGGCAATGCTCTGGAGACAAAGTCTTCTCACAAACAGTGGGCAGGAGGGCTTCATTATAATGTGCTCAACAACAATCCTCAGTTCATTAAACAAGTTCCTGTAAGGTAAAATAGTGTTGTTCAGAAACAACAAAAAGGCAGCAAATACAAACAATGCTGAGAAATGCTGAGAAAAAGTTGACCGAAAAGAATTTAAAGAAGTAGCTGGTTGGAGCAGTAAATACCTTTATTCCCAATACTTGGGAGGCAGAGGGAGGCAGACCTCTGAGTTCAGGCTAGCCTGGTCTACATAATAAGTCTCAGAATAGCCAGAGATACACATCGAGACCCTGTCTCGAAAAACAACAACAGAAATTTAAGTCAAAGATGGACCTAGAGTACACTGTAAGGAATATACAAAAGGTGAACCCATGTGTAGTAAACTATTATTTATGGTTTATTAAAGCTTGACTGGGGATTCAGAAAAAGCAAAGTTAGCCAAAAAAGCCAGGGGTACACCTTTAATCCCCAACGTGGGTCACCAATATGTAACAGAAAAAAATAAAAGGCCCAGAGACTGATATTGGGGTTCAAGCTGAATACCAGAAAGCAAACAGCTGGCCACTAGCTTCATATCTCTCCCTCAGGCTGAATGGTCTGATCCTGTCTCCACGAGCTCTCACCAAGTCTCAGACTGTAAACTCTTCTCAGCGTGGCTAGAGAATGAATGCCCTACTGAATCTGGATACTGACTTACATACCTCTCATGAGTCCTAGGATTAAAGGTGTGATCTATAATTCTCTTTTAGACTGATTCAATCTTAAATAGATTGATGGCCTTGGACTCACAGAGATCCTTCTATCTCTTAATCCTGAGTCCCAGGATTAAAGGTGTGTGCCTGGCTTCTAAGGCTTATGGCTGAACTCTGCTTTTCTGAATCTTCAGTCAAGTTTTAATAAATCATAAATAATATATCACTAGACCCATGCACACCTATCTAGCCCTCAGGAACTAGTGCATGAGGTGCGAAGCCTAGGATTTCAAGACCAGTCAGGATAGCATGAGGATTCTCAACTCATTACAGACAACAATCTCAAAATCCAGTGTCTTTTTTAGTAGAAAAGTAACAAAAAAGCATTTAAAAAAAAAAGTTATATCTAAAAGGGATTAGCTACATTTTTTCTTTACTAGTTAGTTTTTACATTTTAAAAATTCAATTCATTCTTTAAAAGACAAAAAAAAAATTACATAACATGGGCAATCTATATCTATACACTGTTCTTTTCTTTCTTTCTTTCGTTCTCTCTTTCTTTCTTTCTTTCTTTCTTCCTTTCTTTCTTTCTTTTTTTTTTGGTTTTTCAAAACAGGGTTTCTCATGCTGTCCTGGGACTCATGCTGTAGACCTGGTTAGCCTCAAACCTACAGAGATCTGCCTGCCTCTGCCCGAGTGCTTGGATTAAAGGCGTATGCCACACCAGGCTACATCCTGCTACTTCAGAGTTTTCCTGAACATTAGGAGTTCCAGTGCTATGAAGTTAAAGGAGACAACATTGAACATACTTGATAACTGCCATTTTACAACCTGGATACTGACCAAACCAGCTCTTTCAGATTAAGATCTACCTACCAGTTCACACAATCTGCCTTGATCTCACACCACACTCCATTTCCTACTGCAACTTTTGCCAGTGCTGTGTTGCTTCATATTTGTTCCCGGGCTAAGTGCCCTTCCTTGCCTGACCTATACTGCCCACAAAGTAACCTTCATTACAAATCATACATGCATACATACATACACATCATATACAAAATGATGTATACTGCATACTGTTCTATAAGTCAATCTGATGGATCCTCAAGGGTCATTTTGACTACTCACAATTTTCATTATGTTCTGACTCACTGGGCCTGAGTACAGAGAATTGCAGTAGACTCCAGAGTGCTGGGGTTATAGGTGTGGATCACCTTGCCTAGCTATGAGCTTTTTAGACCTTGTAAAACAGAAGTACAGAAAGCTATAGTTCACACAAGGTGACATTGCTGTATATTGATTTGTGAATATTTTAGCTATGGTTAACTTTAACTTTGTTTCAACTAAGAAAACCCTTAAGAATGGAATGTAAAAATTTCATATATTTCCTAGGCATTAGAACTTTAAAAGATGACAACTCTAGCTTCAATTTCTACAAAGAAACATAAGGTCCCCATCCTCAAATGGTTTAACTTCCAGTGGTTTTACTTATGCTGCTGTAAAAGTGGTATACACTGAGCAGCACCATCCTTCAGATTTCCATCTTTTCTGAGGCTAGCTATGTAACAGCAGACAGCTGCAGCCAGTCACAAGAGCATCCTATAGAGCACTTGCTGCTAAGCTGTTGGCTGAGGTAGGTGTATTAAATGCATTTTCAACTTAACCGTGAATTTCTTAGGATGGAAACCTCTAAGTGGAGATCAGCTACACAACTATATCTTCACTAACCCCAGCTAGTTTTAAAGCCAACAACTTAAATTTCAAAGATATTTCTTCTAAGTTCTAAACTATTAGTTAAGAAATTTCCAAGGGTTATAAATACTACATCTGGACATTATACTAAACAAAAAGAGATGTAAGCTAGTCATCAACTTACCGACAATATGGATTTCTTCTAGAGGAATAGCGAAGAGTAAGAAATCGATAGTATATGAAAGGCTGGAGCAAACTTCCTTGGCCACTGAAATAAGATGATGATGTTACTAATTCATACATACATTCAAAAATTACAAACAATTTAAAAGGAGAATGTGTGTGTCTTCATCAGATGGGTAACAATTACCTTATCTAGGCACAAATTACTCTTACAACAGAAATAAAAGGATACAGATAACTGAAAAAGAGCAAAATGCTATTTCTTAAGTTTTTATAAAGATATCCATATGTTAAAATTTTAAATACTAAAACTCAGAAAATATTATCTCTCTAATTAGCAGAGAATTGATGTGTGTGTGTGTGTGTGTGTGTGTGTAAAGGTCAGAGGGCAAAGCTGGATTTCTCCTTCTACCCATCCTCGGGTTCCAGGGATCAAACCAAGGGATCAAATTCTGATAGCCAGGCATGCAAGGCAAGTGTCTTTACCTGTCCAATCATCTTGTGGGCTCAATGTTTTTTGAAACAGGGTCTCAATATGTAACCCAGGCTGTCCTAGAACTCCCGATCTCTTATCGCAGCATGAGAATTAAGACTACATGTATATTCTACCATGCCCACCTGAAATTAAGTTCTAAATCTTAATAAAAGTCCAAGTTAAGAATGGCTTGTTTTAGCTGGGTGGTGGTATTACACGCATTTCACTCCAGCACTCAGGAGGCAGACGCAGGCGATCTCTGTGAGTTCGAGGCCAGCTTGGTCTACAGAACAAGTTCCAGGACAGGCTCCAAAACTACATAGAAAAACCCTGTCTCAAAAAAAAAAAAATAAATAATTCAAAAACTATACCAACTAAATAATCAAACTGACAGAGCCTATGTTAATTAATGTTCTTAATTTAAAAAACCTAATTCTAATACTTCAAGAGGCATGTATGTGTATGTTTTATGAAACTACAAGTCTGTCATTATTTTCTAAACAACCTAGATTAAGACACTCAAATAACTAAAAACAAAACAGGTATGGAGCTATGGATGTGGCTCGGTGCGAAGTAGAGCACTTAACAGGGACACAAGGCTCTGGATACGAGGGAGGGAGGGAAGGAGAGAGGGAGGGAGGGAGGGAGGGAGGGAGGGAGGGAGGGAGGGAAGGATGCATACAACTGCAAGTTTATGTGGACACAGTGAGACAGCACGGTTTGTAAATTACATCACACTGAGTAATTAAAAAATCTTGGCCATGAAAAATACCTAATGGACAGACAAAGTGAAACACACTGCAATCCCAGCAGTTGAAAGATGGCAGGAGCTGGTCATTTTTAAGCATATAGTGAGTCTGAGGCTAGCTTGCCTATAGGGAATTCTGTCCTTAAAAAAAAAAAAAAGGAGAAAAAAAAAAAAAAAAGGAAAACCCACAGAGCAACTTTGGTAAAATTCAGAATGTAAGCCAGAGAGATGGCTCAGCTGCTAAGGTGCTAGCTGGCCAGCATGATGACCTGAGACAGAACCGGGGAACCACATGATGGAAGGAGAGAACTGACTCCTCAAAGGTGTCCTATGACCTCTACCTCTACATATATGTGCACACACATATACAAAGAAATAATAAATGCAACAAAACACTTAAAAAAAAAAAAAGCCAAGTTTAGTGACTTTAAAGCATGCCTTTAATCTCAGCACTTGGGAGGCTGACAGAAGAGGATCTTTGTGAGTTCAAGGCTAGCCTGGTCTATATAGTGAGTTCCAGGATAACCAGAATCACATAGTGAGAGCCTGACTTTAAAAAAGCCAAAAACAACAAAACCTTTTGTAAAAAAAGAGCTTAGTATTTTTAAACCTTTATTCTAACTTGTCAGGGCCCAGCAATAATTTGCACAATCTCTCATAATAAAATTAATTAATGATTATATGCTTATTACTTAATATTATATACATTTTGCCCAACAAATATCTAAAAAAATTTTAACTTTCCAAACTAAAATGTTAATATAAAAAACATTCACAGAAAACCCATTTCCCACCATCCAAGTTAGTCCTTGATGAAATTCACAAAACACTCCCATAATTTATCTTTCTAGAAACATATGTACACAAGTGTACAAAATGACTAACACTAACACAGTGCTCATCATTTAACTATTTACTAGCTCTAGAGAGTGTGACATTACTATGAACATGAGACAAAAAAACCATGTACCTGTCATTGCACAAATCCAAAAAATTTAAGTGAGGAACACCTTATATGTTGTTATCCAATTTTAACTTCTATTAACATGTAATATGAATATGATAACATAAAAATTATCCCATTCCTATTACAGCTTCAAGTATTCCATCTTATGTTCCTGCTATTACTACCAAGCCTCCTGAGTTTGAATGTTTAGGGTGGCTCTCAGATACATTAAGAAATAAAGCAATAGCTGAGTGTGTAGTACCTGGTTACAATGCAAAAACATCCTATAAGCACCTGTGGATTTTTTATTATTATTATTATTTTGAGGATTAAACCCATCAAAACAACAAAAAACATGACAGGGTGCTTATGTCTCAACACCCGGGTACTGAAGGAGAAGGGGGAGGACTGTCTCAATAGGAACCTGGGCTATACAAAATAAGGCCTTGTCTCAAAATCTAAAACGTGGGAGGAAGAGAGGAAAGCAGGGAAGCAGAAACAGAGGGAAAAGGAAGAGAGGAACTGATGAAAATGTAGGAAAAGAAGCAAAGAAGTAAACAAACTTACAATGGCCATCTGTGTTTGCACATATGTTCATGCATATATACGATAAACTCCAGTATAGGTTTATCATTCAATACAGAGCTCTAAGTAATAGAGCCCCTACTAATCAGATAGTGTATCTACCATGAAAATAGCATGGAAAGACTAGTGATAGCACGGTTATTTTAATTTTATAGTTTGGGTTATATTTAAGTTATACACTTAAAGTATTAAGTATTCTATATATAATTTACTATTGCACATGGAAGGGTGAGGTCACAGCTCAGTGGTAGAACACTTCCCTAGCATGTGTCAAATCTGTGGGCTTGATCCCCAAAGACAAAATAAATAAACTTTATATAAATAATGATTTTAATTTATTAAAATTATATGAACAATATTAAGTGCATACAAAACCAGAAGAATCCCCCTTGTTAAAATGTTAGTGAAAGCAGAATTCAGATTCATCCATCAGAAGAGCAATTATGAAAAAAAAAAAAAAAAGATGTAGAGAAAAAGATAGGTATGCATGGCTGGTAGCAATGTAAACTAGTACAAACATTATGGAAAATGGGAATGAACCTCATGATCCAACTATTCCTCTTCTGGGCAAGTCTCCAAAGGAGATGAGGTCAGCATTATCACTGCGATCATGCACTCCATGTTTACCTCATCACTACTCACAACAGCCAAGACATGGAATCAACTGTATCAGCAGATGAATGGATACAGAAATGTGTTACATATTCCTAAGTATACATACATGGCTCAATGCTAGTCAGTCAGGACAAGATAGTATCATTTGTAGTGGAAGAAAAAAAAACTGGACATGGTAAGAGTGGGGCTGGAGAAAGGGCTCAACAGTCAGAAGCACTTGCTACTCTTGGAGAACATACAGGAGTGGCTTCTAGCATCCACATGGCAGCTCACAGCTCTCCATAAGTTCAATTCCAGGGCCTCTTCTGGACTCTATGGGCACCAGGCATGCACACAGCATTCATGCATGCAGGTAGAACACTAACACACATAAAATAAAGTACATAAACCTGAGATAGAAAAAATTAACACTCACTCAAATGCAGTGGCTAGTAAAGCTGTTTGAAGGAAGAGTAAAACAGTAATCACCAGATGCTAGGAGGGAAGAGGAATACAGACAAGCTGAGTGTCAGAATTCACAGACTAGGAGATGACTCAGTGGCTAAAGGGCTTGCTGCACATGCATGAGGGCATGAGTTCACATGTCGGACGGGGGCTTGCTAACTAGCCAGGGTAGACAAATGATGAACTCCCAGCTCACTGTGTCTGGAGAGTGATAATGGAAGACAATCAATGTCAACACACACACACACACACACACACACACACACACACACACACACACACAGAACAGAGAGACACAGACACACACACACACACACACACACACACAAGGAATAAATTCAAGTGAAAAATTATCTTTAAATGTATTTCTGGTAAACTCTACTCTTGAAAATTAAGATGGCAACTTTGTTCACTTGTTAAATAAATGTCTTACTGAGCTCAATTGAGTTAAGGATCAATGAAGTAAAAACCTACTATAATTCTAAAATTAGGTTTCATGTGAGGATGCTAAATTTTTAGGTTGCATCAAATCCTATAGGAAATGGATTTTTAGCTATTTATCTACTTAAATTACTACTTTGTTTCAATGCTAGAGGTTAAACACAAAGCCTTACACATACTAGGCAGTATTTCCTTTTAAATGAGAAAAATTCAAGGCTCATAAAGAAGTCTGAGAAACTACAATGGAGGTCCAGAAAATTTTATTCAGAAAATTTTTATAGCTAGACATGGTGTCATACACCTTTGATCCCAGCAGGGAGGCAGAGGCAGGTAGATCTCTGTAAATTCAAGGCCAGCCTGGTCTATAGAGTGAGTTCCAAGATAGCCAGGACTACACAGAGAACCCTGTGTCAAAAACAAACAAATAAGTAACTCAGAGAGAGGAGGTTGCAGGATTGTAAATCCAAGGCCAGCCTAGGCAACTTAGCTAGACCTTGTTTCAAAATAAGAAGAAGAAAAAAGTAAAAATGGACCAGGGACAGTACAGTTCAATAACAGAGTGAAAAATAAAACTAAAACCAACTGTCAGGTATATAAAAACTTCATTGGTCAGCCAACAAAGACTAAAAAGTACAAAGTTTTATACTCAGTAACAATAACTTGTACAAAATTATGAAAACCAAGTATACAGACTTTTTTCTAGACAAGAGTCTTAACTATATAGCTTAAATTGGCCTTGAACTTGAAATCTCCTGCCTTAACCTTCCCTAAGCTGGGATTACAAGCCTAAGCCTGGACAAACACATAGATGTGGTGATATGTTACTTATGATTTATTAAACCTTGCCTGAGGATTAAGAAAGCAGAGCTAGCCACAAGCTACAGGCAGTGGTAATGCACACCTTTAATCCCAGGACTCAGGAGATAGGCAGATGGACCTCTTTGAGTTCAAGGCCACTCTGGCCTACACAAGAATGAAGAGTAACAGAGCTCACACCTTTGATCCTTGCACTAGGCAGATAGAGACAGGAGTGATATGGCTGGGCAGAGAAAGGAATATAAGGAAGAGGAGACAGGAACTCAAGGGCTTTTTGCCTCTGAGAGAGAATTCATGGATTCAGGATTGCCATTTCATTTGGGTAGAGGTTAAGATCTACTGGCTTGGCTGCTTTGCTTCTCTGATCTTCAGCTCAAAGCTTCTACTTCAATATCTGTCTCTGGGTCTTTTATTTTTCATGCTACCCAAAGACATTTTAAAGAACATCCTGACATGGTCTATTAAACACAAAGTGCACTTAAACACAGAAAAAAAATCTGATATCTATATTAATGAAACCCTTCTTGGTATACAAGTATAAGCAAGCTAAGAAAGGTGTTTATTGTATCAACATTTGGAATACTAAAAATGCAAAACACCGGGATAATAAAATAGAACATACCAATTCAACAGAACAATGAATAACCACTAGAAGAAATAAACAGGGGCTGCAGAGATGGTTTAGCAGTTAAGGAACACTGGCTGCAGGTGGGCAGTGGTGGTGTACACCTTTAATCCCAGCACTTAGGAGGTAGAGACAGATGGATCTCAATGAGTTTGAGGTCTATACAGTTCTAGGACAGCCAGACTCCATCTGGAAAAAAATAACTAACCAAAACAAACAACAAACCACTGGATGCTCTTCCAGAGGTCATGATTTGAATTCCCAGCAACCACATGGTATGACTCACAGCCATCTATAACAAGACCTGATGCCCTCTTCTCACATGCAGGTATCCATGCACAGAACTCATACAGAAAACATAAATAAGTAAAATTTTCTGACTGGAAAAACAAGCTGCAATAATTCATGCATTATGGCAACTATGGCACAGAGTAAATACAATAAACAAAGCAACTCCTACAAACTATGGTTTCTACAGATGTGTATTTAATTAATTAATTTATTAACTTATCTTTTTATTTTTATTTTTTTGGTTTTTTTCAACACAGGGTTTCTCTGTATAGCTCTGGCTGTCCTCTGCCTCCAGAGAACTGGGATTAAAGGCAAGCACCACTATGAGAAGCTGTACTATTTTCTAAGTGGATTACAAATGTGCACATATTAAACTGCTTTCTCTAGAACAGAGAACACAAAACCACAACTAGAATTCATCATAAAAAGCTCTTTTAGAAAGAAGTGTGAGGCCTTATGAAGCACAACACAGCTAAAATCCAGTCCAACATAAATTAGAAGCCTTATTTAAAATACTGTGGTAGGTTTTTTCTTTGCTTGATCATGAACTTCACAGATGACAACACAGAAACCAATAGGTTAGATACATCTATTAGCTTATCTATAAAACTAAAATATAAAAGCCAGCATCCAGGTAGATATGCACATATAAAATCAAATGCAAATTGCCAATGGAGAGACCAGTACTGTTGTGATATTTCACCTCTCAAAAGTTTTCTCTATTATTTCTAGATTACAAACTATGGAAACAATTGTAGGCAATTGTTACTGTAAGACTGTATTTTTAAAACAACTCTTTATATCACATCAAAAAAGGCAAGAATGAGCTGAATTAGGCCTGTGTTGGCTAGTTTTAAGTCAATCTGACACACACAATAGTAATCTGAGAGCAGGGAACCTCAATTAAGAAACTGACTCCAAAGATCAGCCGGCAGGGCCTGTTTTTTATTAGTGATGTGTGGGGCCACCACAGATAGGAGGTTCTGGGTTCTATTAAAAAAGCAGGCTGAGAAAGCAAGCACAAGGAGCAAGCCAGTAAGCAGCTCCCTTCCATCAGCTCATGCTGCTAGGTTCCCGCCTTGTTAAAGAGTTTCTGCCCTCACTTCCGTAGATGATGAATTGCCACGTGGACTCACACACCAAATGATCCCTCTCCTCCCCAAGTTGCTTTGGCCCCAGTGTTTCATCACAGCAACAGCAAGCCTAACTAAGACAAAAGACTCATCTATATATAGTATTTTTAAATTAATTTTCAAAATTCAAAAATTAATTTACCAGGGTTAAATTATGTTTCATGGGTATGTAAGACAAATTTCTTATTCACAGATGCTGGGGAAGAGCAGTAAGTCAGTCAGTTGTATACTCACTGGTGAGCCCACCAGGCTCCAATGAATAGTTCACACCTCTGGTTACACTGATGGCTCTGATTTAACCCAGTGGGCAACAAAAACATGTAAGAGAAGGATTTTTTTTTGGTTTTTTTATTTTGGTTTTGAGACAGAGTTTCTTTATATTGTTTTGGAACCTGCCCTGGAACTAGCTCTGTAGACCAGGCTGGACTCGAACTCACCTGCCTCTGCCTCCCAAGTGCTGGGACTAAAGGCGTGTGCCACCAACACCCAGCTAAGAGAAGGACTTGTAAGAAGGAATAGGGAAAGAAAAATACAAGTGGATGGAGAGCATAATCACACGCATTATATACATGAATTAAATAGTCACCAAATTAATTAATAAGCAAAAAAGACCTCTAAGTGTGGGGTGCTTGAAGAGAAGGGTTTCAACAAGAGAAAAGAGGTGAGTGAGTAATGGGGCCATGGGGTGGTAGAAATGACCAAAGCTCTACGCACATGCATGAAAAAGTCAAAAAATAATGATTTCAAAAGCCTGTTAAAGCATTTGGGGGAAAGAGACACTTCCCTGGCTTTCCCACAGCTGCTAAAGCAACTAGGATGTTCCACCTGGGGGAATCATGCTGAACTTGCTCTGACTCAAGCAGGATGAAATCTCAGAGACTATCTTTATGTTCAATTGTCAGCAATCTTTCAAAACAAGCATATTTCAATTCTTACCTAAAGAGCATAAAAACCGTAGCAGGCATCAAGAATATCTCGTTGCAAGCAATGAATTTCAGAATATTTTGTTGGTTAGCACTTAACTTATCCAAGACAGATCTCAGCAGAGGTAAACTATTTGAACCCTTTGCCTAAAACAAAAGGAAACAAGCATTAGAAGGAACATGACATCTTTAACAACACACTAGTCACTCTAACAACAAAATATATGGGGGCTCAGGACACCTCTTTAGAATGGCACCACATTTCCATACAATCCACACACTCATCTTCTATACTTTAAACCATCCCTGTATCACTTGCAATCTAGTATAACACAAAAGCTACACAATGATTACTGTTTAGAGTATGCCAAAAAAGGCCAGTTCAATACAGACACAACATTTTTTGGCAAATACTTTTGATTCACAGTTGGTTAAAACTGAAGAAGAGACCACTATCTTTAGATCAGCAGCATATTTAACAGATAATACAACTAAAGACCAGTTATTTCAAAGTGACTTTAAGAACTTACAAACTAAGAACATAGTGTATTTTATTCCTTTATTCTGTTGCCAAAAGAACCCAAAACACATTAAAAAAGAAAATTTCATTCTTATTTTATTCTCCATAAAAATGTTAAATTCCAGCCCCCCCCAAAATGCTTATTTCTCTCTAATCAGAACAAAAAGCTGACTATCCATCAATAGTTAAAATATCTGTGACTCCTTAGATAACTAACAACACAAATTATGTAATCCTAATTGCCCATGTGGCTCGAGTAATAAAGAAATAAATTAGGTCTGGAGAGTGGCTCAGCAGTTAAGAGCACTGACTACTTTTCCACAGGATCCAAGTTCAATTCCCAGTACCCATTTGGCAGTTCACAACTGTCTGTCACAACAGTTTCGAGGAACCAGACACCTTTACATAGACATACATGCAGGCAAAACAGCAATGCACATAAAATACATGGTAAAAAAGAAAGAAAACCATTCATTAAAAGTAATTATTTAAATGCTAGCTTCCCACCTCCACCCAAGTTTTCAAAACAGGGTCTTTCTGTGTAGCCCTGGCTGTCCTAGAACTCACTCTATAGACCAGGCTGCCCTGGAACTCACAGAGATCTGCCTGTGTCTGCCTCAAGTGTGCACCACCACTGGGAGAGGCAGGGAGATCTCTGTGAATTTAAGGCCAGCTTGGCTTATGTAGAGAGTTCCAGACCAGCCAAGGCTGTATAAAGAGACTGTCTCAAACACAAACAAACAACCACCCCCCAACACAAAACAAAAAACCTTGAACTTGTTTTTTTAACTCAAATTTAAGTGTACATATAGCATGTCTGCTTGGTTTGACTGCTTAATACCCCAGCCCAGGAAAAAACAATGGAGGAAAGCAACTCTTAATATTATTTTACAAATACTCAATATAGTAACTTATATAGTGAGTTAGGAGGTAGTGACATAAAACTCTGCCAATTCATCAAACTTAAAGTTACATAGGATTTTTGCTTTGTTTTTTGAGACAGGGTTTCTCTGTGTAACAGCCCTTAGCTGTCTTGGAACTCACTTTGTAGACCAGGCTGGCCTCAAACTCACAGAGCTCCAACTGTCCCTGCCTCCCAAGTGCTGGGATTAAAGGTGTGTACCATCACTACCCAGCAAGTCACACATTTATAAATGGAAATGTTTATTTCAATCTTCAGGGACAATCCTTTCTCTATAAAAGATGCTGTTTTATGACATTTGAACAATATAACCTTCAAAGTTAAAAATTTCAAATCACTAAAAAAAAAAAAAAATTCTAACAAGTTTATGGGGAAACAGAGGGGCTTAAGTGAAAAATGTCTGAAACTCAAAGTCATACCAACTATCGACACTCTAAAAACCAAAGAAACAAAAAGGCTTTACTCACATCAAGGACTTTCTTAGTGTAAGTGGCAGCATGAAGCAAAGAAAATAATAAGACTGGGAAAATACTCACTGGAGAAAGAGGTTAAGGAAAGTCTTTAAGTCACTGAGCACTGTGCATCCGTGGACATTTTACACGGCTGTGCACATGTGCAAAGTAGAGCTGAAGCAACACTTGACAATGACTTTGGTGGAACGGCTTTTCTTTTCAAGCCAGACTTGGAACCAAATGAAGTTCTACCACATAGAGAGCAGTAAACTTCCTCATTTTCTAAATCTCACCATCCTTCTGGCAAGTCAAAACCACTTTTAATAGAGCACCACAAACATCTGCTAAGCAAAGCTAAAACTTAGGCCAACCCAAATGACTGAATATAGTTTTCACCCCACAATAGCCACTTTGGTTTTTTAGGATTTATTTATTATTTTTGGTTATGTGAGTGTACCTGCATGCGTTTATGTTCACCATACACATGCAGGTCCCTTGGAGGCCAGTAGGACTTGGTCTTTTGGAACTGGAATTATAGTCAGTTGTGAGTTACCTAATGTGGGAGTTGGAAACCAAACCTGGATCCTCTGCAAGGACAATAAGAGCTCTAAGCATCCTCTCTCTAGCATATCTATTTGGTCTTAAACACAGAAAAATCTTGCTTTTACAGAAGTCTACACTGTTGACAAAGATGTCAAAGTAATGGGCTTAAATTCCATTACTTTGAGGAAATATAACTGAATTTTGTTTAAACATTTTGAATTCATACTAAATTTGTAAAAAGAGACTATAAATTTCAGCTTACATAAAATCTACCACAGGTCTTATCAGCTTAATTACAAATATAAGTAAGAAATTTTTATATTAAATCTAATGTTTTTTTTTAAATTTTCATATTTATTAAGTCCAACATTTACCTGTCCTACACTGTAGGTAAATACATAATTTTCATGAAAATTTTGTCTTTTGTTTTTTGAGACAGGGTCTCTCCGTGTAGCCCCAGCTGTCCTGGAACTCACTCTGCAGACCAGGCTAACTTCAAACTCACAGGTATTTGCCTGTCTCTGCTTCCCGAGTACTGGGATTAAAGGCATGTACCATCACCATCTGTCTCAATTTTTCAAAAGATAAAAACGCAAACAATCCATTCCAATTTTTGCCAGGTTAATAATAAAAAACTTGTCAAGTATTTGCATGAATGACAGACTGTCAATGATGAATGGTATGGCATGGGTGGAAACTGCTAAATGCTAATAATCCAAGCATTAAATTCATGATAACCTTAATTCACTCATTCCAACCAGTGAGCAGCTATGCCCAAACATTAGAAGAATCTAAACACAAACTCAAACCTTACTCTACAGCCTAAGCTGGCTTCAAACTCCCTGTCTCCCTTCCCAGGTGCTGGGATTACAGATTACACTCCTCATGTCTGGCTCCAATTTAAAATTTTTTAATGAACCAGACTCCTTCAAACTTGAAACTTAAAAAAGCTTCTCATTTTTAAGGCCTATGTGAAACTCTGCTAAACCTTATAAAAATTCAACTTAAACTCTGATGCTCTCAGACTTGAAGTAACAGTAACAGAGGCAATGAAAAGTATAACCTTCAACACAAGTCAAGATACTTGGGTTCCAGTCCTGGTTTTCACCATCCTCATTCTCTTAGGTCAAATTTCATCCTCTGTCAAATGACCATATAGAGACCAAGAAGATTTGTAATGAGTATTTCATCTCCTAATTGTCTACAGTTCACAAACCTTTAAGAGGTTCATCTTAGCTTTTGATGCCATGTTACTTTTTCAACTTCTGGTTTTGAGATAAGGTCTCATGGAAACCCAGGCTAGCCTTGACTTCCTTCCTACCCTCATTTTCCAAGTGACAGAATTACAGGCATGCAATTACATGGTCCGGTTCAATGTCACTTTTAGATTATTTAGAGAAGATAAGCAATGAAAAATCTAACATTTTATTCTTAAGTGCCAGTCACTGACAGAGCAAGGACAATACCACACTAACAACAAAGGAATCACTGCTCTCAGGAAGCAGATCCCTGTGAGTCTGAGGACAGCTTGGTCAACAAAGTGGAGTTCTAGGACAGCCACAGTTGTTGCTACACACAGAGAAACCCTGTCTCAAAAAACAAACAAAGAACAAAGGCCCAAATACATCTATAGTATTACTGTGGGCCATCTTTCCAGATATCATACTTCCCAATTTCTTTATGAATTAGATTGGCATTTCCTAGCTTATGTACTTGCTTCTCATTCTCTTCCCTGACTCCTCAGAATGAGCCTGCTGAGCCAACTTGCTAGCCTGGTTTTGCTCTTTGAGACAATGTCTCACTACATAACTTTGGCTGGCCTGAAACTAGCTCTGTAAACCAGACTGGCTTTCAACCTCCTGTGCCTCCCGGAGCTATGATCACAGGCTCACCACACTTGGCTCATGTCAAAGCAAATTATTTTTTATGGATTTTCTTTTGTTCCTAGATCACTGGAAGCTAGGGTAGCCAAAGACCATTCATATTCATTCATTCATTCATTCATTCATTCATTCATTCATTCATTCATTCTAAGTAACACATTTGTAGGGCCAGAGAGATGGTTGTGATTTAAGAACACTGGCTACTTTTATAGAGGATCTAAATTCATTTCCTATTACCCACACAGTGGCTCACAACTGCCTACACCTTCAGTTTTAAGAGTTTCAACAGCCTCTTCTGATCTCCACAGGCATTAAGCACACATGGTATACATACATATATATATATATATATATGTATACCATGCAAAACACTCATACATGTAAATAATTTGCATGTTTTTGGAAAAAATTGAATAACCGTAAAAATTTGCATATTCTCACTGAAATATGAAGTCAGTGAAATACAGATTCAAATACCGAATTCATGTATAAACTTGTGCTTTGACAGTTAATTGTTAAATATTTGCTAGGTTTACAACACTGAGAATACTGAGAGAAGAAGTTTAAATTCCCAAAACAGTTCTACAGAGTTTAGACTTCAAATTTTGAGGATAGAAATTTTACATTAATATATCTCCATACAAATGACCCAAACAAACAAGTTTCATGAAACATCATCACTGTATCTTTCCAACAGAAAAATAATGAAGACGTCTCCTACATGCTTAGTATGATAATTTCAATGTCATGACATGAAAAGGATACTTGTGACAGGATAGGAATTAACAAAAATGAGTGAATATAGCAGGTAGTGACAGCTGTCCTCTAACAAGGCCTGAGCCAGGAATGCTCTGCTTAACTGGAAGTGTGGTAATCTCTGGTGTAGCCTCAGAGCACTGGTGAGAGCATTTGCCAGCAAAGCACGCTGGTAAAAGCTTGCTGCTTCATGCAACCTGCAAATTACCAGAGGAAAAGTTATCATGAGACATCAACAGCTACCACGGTTCTTCCTCCTATGTGAATTGCATCATAATTGCACAACACCTAAATCATTTAATTGTCAACAGAAAACAAATTACACGAATGTACTCCTCATTCTGGGAAGCATCACTTCAAATATACATCAAACTGCATAATATAAAGCACTTACTCTTTGTCAAGTTAAAAGAGTAAGAATTACAAAAACCATGATTGTCAATGAGCAGTCACACTAACCACAATTAAAGATCCTCCAACCGATATTACAGATTACTGTTGATTTTAAATAGGATTTGTGTTAATTAGCCCTATGCCATTTCACATTTTTCATAAATGCTGACTGTTCATCCCTCTGAGTCAGAAATATGATAATACATACCCAAGAAGAGGCAGGACAAACAAAGCGGAGCAATAAACTGTGAACAATCGAGAAAGCCACATTGCTGTGTCCAGTTTATTGGTCATCATGAATTGCTAGATTTAAAAAGAAAAATATTATGGTAAACTAAGTGTGAATTCTGTTAGGGACAAATTATGCACTTTGATTACTATAAAGGATATTTAAAAAACCACCTTGTAACGTTTTTTAGATCATGAAGTGGGAACTCATGATACTTAACTGCTTCTTCACAAAAATGCTGTGGAAAGTAGCACTTTGAAAAAAAAATCAGGACAGTAATTCAACTATATAAAATTCTCTGTGCTATTTCAACATTTATAACAATGGCTCCATCTATTTTAAAATGATGTTAAATAAGAACTAATGGCTCTCAAGAGAACTGTACTGTCTATTCTTAGAAAGATCTTAAACCCAAATAGTCAGACCCCAGAACTGAGTAAGGCATCCAATATTAGGTCTGGATTAAATAAACCATTACAAAGGGAGAGTTAGTCCTGAAGTTAGTGCTGAATTCATCAGTCTGCAGACTGTCTGTCATGTACATACAGAAGGGCCTAGAGAACCCAAGGCACTCAAAACATGCCTGTCAAGTATGAACTGGAATCTACTTCTCAGATCATAAGACTGGCTGCAACTCCCACAGGCTCCCACACAAACTTTACCCTGTTATCAGTGGCCCTAGATTAAGTTTATCATGAAAGCAAGAACTTAAAATCCAATTTACCACTAACATATATCTCACATCTATTTCTAAAGAGGATTTTATATTTTTAACTACAATGCTCAAAAATAAATACCAAGATGCAAACATATGTGGGTACACGTGTATGTATGTATGTATACACACATACATACATATATATACACATACATATATACATATATTGTATACATACACATATATACATGTATTGTATATATATATACACATATATATACCCCTATAATACATATCCTCATTACATATGAGATTTTTTGCTTCTAGTTGGAGCTTCCAATAAACTGATTTTCAAAACACATCCATGCATTTATTTGATGTCTTAAAATATTACTTTTAAGCAATTTCATTCTATTGTTTTGAGTGTGCAAAAAAATGTTTTAAAGAAAACACAAGTATACAAGGGCATTTTATTACATGCTAGCAATATCAGGAATATAACATGTGGCTAGCTTATTCTATTGAGACCTAGCTATTATATTATGATGCCCAAAATGTATCTGATTATAGCAGCAGTCAAATGCAAAGATGAATCTAGTTTACTGTGCTCAGTTTGTTTAGAGCACTCTCTTTAAAATCTGCTTGTTGGGCCATCAAGACAGCCCAGCCCAAGCTACTACGACTGATGACCTGGGTTTGGGCCCCGAGACCACCATGGAAGCAGAGAGCTGACTCATAGGTTTTCCTCTGACTTCTACGCATGCCATTCAACAAAATAAGTATCGTGTAACCCTACTTCATTCATCAGTAAGTCACTGAATTATCCACTTCAGACAACTTTTTTTAAAAGATTCGTTCTTATTACTTTTAATTATGTGAACTTGGGTGTGAATACACGTGTGGCATATATAGTAACTTATGGAAACCAGAAGATCCCTCTGGAGCTGGAGTTACAGGTGGTTGTGAGCCACTCCCAGCACCATGTGGGTGCTGAGAACTGAACTAGGCGAGGGTCCTCTGCAAAAGCAACATTCACTTTTAAACACCGAGTCCATCTATCCAGTCTCCCATCTGGGTCTTTTTATACAGTTATCCAATACAGGAGCTTAAAAGGCACATGTTGGCTTAAGTTTTTAAGTGTGAACTGCCTGATATATACAGTTCCACATCCCCTCTCCAATTATTTTAATGGATCTTTGGATATGAACACTCCAGGGCAAATTACTCACACAGTCTCATAGTATCAGGACAGACAACTTTTAATTATAAAGGGGGAAACTGTGTTTTTACAATTTCGAATCAGTTGATATCTCCTTAAACACCATACCTGAATTCCCCAATGAATCAACATAAAATGGTCTTGTGTCTTGAGAAGAACACAATCAGTCGTGTAACTGCAGTTTCTGGATCATTCTGCAATTTGAAACTACCCAAAGAGGTCGAACAGAGGAATTTCCATTGACTGAATGAGAGTAAACCAGATAAGACTAACAAATGCAATGGCTGAATCCCAAAGAGGGGATGTGCCAATGGTCAATTAAGGAAATCTGAACATAAACTACGTATTTGGTTAACATACATCAATGTTAAACTTCCCAAACGGAACGAAGTGGAGAATAAATCTTAGCATTTGTAGGTTAGCAAGAATTTCAAATGGGTCAGCTAAATTGGCATGTGTATGCAGAGGTGTTGTAAAACGTCTTTTAAAAAAAAAAAATCAAAACTTCAGTTTAAGGACTAAATGATAAAATGTCTAGGGTAAAGCTGTAGAACAGCCCTTTTTAATTATAAAGTTTACAAAAGGGTAGTATTCCTCCTAATAAACGACATACTGAAGGAAACACACCGCTCTTCCCCTTTCGTAATTTCTTTAAAGGCTTAAAGTAGGTACAAAGGGCACTATTACCCGCACCACGAGGAGTGTGGGTGGAAGCCTCTGCCTCAGATGGCATCTTCAACCTTGGGGCCGAAGACGATCAGAGACTGAAGTGTGGGAAGGCTCAAGGAGGCCCGATATCCCGGCAGATAAGTGACGGCCACCACCTGCTCCATGCTTGCCTGCAGTCGCTTTTGAAACAAACTTCAAGCTGCTCTTTCCACCCGCACTCCACTCCCTGACCCCGGTCCCGCAGGCAGAGCCTTCCAGAACGCTCCGTCCCTCTCAACACTTCCTGCTCCTCGCCAACTCTTGCTGATGGAGCCCGGTGACCAGGCCGCTCACTTACCACAGCGCCCGCCCCTTGGGGGCCGTTCGGGGTCGTATCCGCCATGGGAGCACACAGGAGCCGGGGACGCTGAGACAGCAGAGAAAAGCAGAGCAAACGTCAGTGCTGGACGACGACCCTCCCGCCGGAACCCCAAAGCCCCAGAGAAACGGGATCTGCTGACCCCGTGCAACACACGGCCCCGGGAGCCCCCGCGGTACCGGATAATACCTGTCCCACTCGGTCCAGATGAAAACTGTCTTTCCAGAAAGACCCAAGCACAGGCGGAGCTTCCCAATAAAGCCCTAAAGGGCCGACCAACGCCGCCGGCTCACGGGGTTGCAAAACCGGAAGTGACACTTTCGCTTCCGTGTGAGTGAGGTGGGGACGTTGAGGGTCACCGAGAGTTGACTCGAGAGGCATGACGGGAAATGCAGTTTTCTTTCTTGTTTTGGTTTCACCAGCCCTACTAGCCCCAATAGGCCTAGAGACCTAAGACGAGAAGCAGGTGAAGCAATTTCCCCCTTATCCACGACTCTGGCGATTCTCCTTGCTGGCTTCCAGACCTCAAAAATCTCTCTACTTAGGTATACAGAAGCTTCCTAAGTATCTATGATCTCCCCAGACAGTGATTCATCAACCCCTGTGATTTAGCGTCTTTCGAGCTCTTGTGTAATCGGCTAAGTGACAGGCTACACTTGGCAATGAGAACATAAACATAACATTGACAGTAGAGTAAATGGAAGTCACATCAAAAACGTATAAAATATGGGCATAAGCTGAGTTATGGGATGGGGGTCCTGGAAAAGGTAATTCTGATCCTAAATTTTAAAGGAAAAGTTGGATGAAAGTTGGGAAGGGGATTCCAAATAAAGGATCAAGGAATGTAAAGTAACAGAATAGTCCGAGGACAATTCTGTGTGAGCTGACTGAATGTGAATGGATCAGGGATGAAAGATTTGAACCACAGAGAGGCAGGATGTGCTAAAAGAAAGAAAAAACAAAGCAAAACAAAACAAAACAAAAAACAAAAAAAACATGATTCGGGGAGGGGGTGTTGGAAGCGGTTGGGAGGAAAGGGGGGAATTATATTTCAATTAAAAATATATATTTTAAAAAGCATCTGAACTTAACCCTGCAATCTAGAGAGCCACGCTACAAGTTTAAGCAGAAGCGTGACATCAGGTTCAAATGATCATGGGGAGGCCTCTGCACACACTGGGGAGAGAAATCATGAAATCGTGGATTGTGGTGTTGGTGTGCGAGAACAGAAAAGGAAAGATGACTTGAATATGACTTCCACAATTTGATGACTGGCTAGAGAAAGGCATGCAGGGAGGGGAAGGGCAGTCATCCCCTGGGACCTAGAGAAGAACCATAGAGAAAGAGGAGCAAAAGATTGAGAACAAAACATGGAAGAACGGGGGAGGGGAGCTGGCTGAAGATCTAGAGGACGAGCCATACCCCAACTGTGAAAGCAGGCATCTCTGTGGTCCTCTGTCAGAAGTGCAATTATCCTCATGACCCAGAAGAGCCCAGGTGCCAGTCAGCTGCTGCCTAGGAGTCAAAGGGTGCTCTGTAGAAACATAAACTTTCTTCTAACAATGTTCACATTCAGGTCCCCAGAATCTGCAGATTCACCTATCCTTCCAGCTCAGCTAACATGTGACTGTCTCTTCATTGCTTATGTATCATTTGTCACATATTTTATATTTACCATTGTCAAGTATTCTTTTTTAATTATCTATTTAACCTGCCTCTCCCACCGTGTGTGTGTGTGGGTGTGTGTGTGTGTGTGTGTGTGTGTGTGTTTGTGTGTACATGCACTCATTTGTATTTTGGTTCACTAAGGGTGTTAAAACATACAACAGGCTAAGTACTTTAAATGACATGACTTCTTTTTCCTCATAGTTATGGATGCCAAGAAATCCTAAATCATTTTATCAGCAAGATAGGTTTCATTCTAAGACTTAGTTTTGCAGTATGAATCAGTGACCTTATTAATCTTAGTAGCTGAATTTGATTTCTCTCAGCCTCTTCTGTAGCCTCAGATTTCCTGGATATAAACTAAGAAGAATCCTGGCTATTGGCTTATGGTGTGTGTTCTTTAAAAAGCTTTTAAGAAAAAAATAGTTTTGAACAGATAAAAATTGTTTTGGCTTGAATGAGAATGACCCCTGTAAGGCTCAGATTCTTGAACACTTGTCCCCCAGTTGGTGGCCCTGTTTAGGAGGTGTGGTCTTGTTGGAGGAAGTATGTCACTATTCAAAGACTCATGCCATTCCCAGCTCTCTCTCTCTCTCTCTCTCTCTCTCTCTCTCTCTCTCTCTCTCTCTCTCTCTCTCTCTCTCTCCTCTACCCCCAACTTCAAGAATTATTTTAATCACATTTATTTATGAGTCAGGGCAGGCATGCCATGGCATGTGAATGGAGGTCAGAGGACAACTTGCAAGAGTTGGTGATCTACCATGTGAACCCCAGGTTCAGACTCTGATGATTAACATTACATATAAGGTTTTAATTACTATGCTTAATGTGTATATTGCAAAATGCCTTAGAATGTAACTCCCCAGCCTTATATTGCTATACCCTATCAGCCACTCCCCCTTTTTCCAAGATGTTGATGAAAACGATTCTTAAATTGACTGATCTTGTAGAATTTGCGCTTCTTGCAAGATAATAGATCATAAGATTAACTGCTATTTCTGCTTTTGTATAATTAAACTCCACCAAAAAAGATGACTAGGGCAACTACTCAACATATATGTTTAAATAAGACCCTGCCTATGCCTAAGCAAAATACATGTAATCTTGTGGGTTTTGCCTTTATAAACCCTGGGCTGATATGGCTCAGAGCTGCATCTTGGGAACACTCTCAGGTGCAACCCTGGTGCCAGGTTTGAGTGCCAGTTCCTAAGGAAAAAAAAATCTCTTCTTGCTGGGACAGTGGTGGGGCACGTTTTTAATCCCAGCACTCAGGGACAGATGGGTCTCTGTGAATTCAAATCCAGCCTGGTCTACAGAGAGTTCCAGGACATCCAGGGCTGTATAGAAGACTGTCTCAAAAAAAAACAAAAAAAAAAAAAAAAAAAAAAAAAAACAAACAAAAAAAAAAAACATACCAAACCAAACCAAACCAAACCCTCTTCGAATTAAAATTGTTCATGGTCATGGTGAATCTCTGAGCAACCCAAACCCATAACAACAGTGAGGCTTGGCAGCAAGTACCTTTATCACTGAGCCATCTTGGTGGCCCTTTTTTTTTTCCCCCAATAAAACTTGTGGTTTTGGAGCTGCCCTGACTGCAAATACGGTAGTGTCCTCTTATCTTCGGTTTCACTTAGTGATGCTGCAAGTCAATTTGTAGTCAACATAGGGAAAAAAAACCCCACAAAGCTGAGAATCTGCATGTTGTGGTGCACATCAATAATCTCATTCTTGATCAATGGGGGCAGGAGGATCGGGAGTTTAAGATCATTCTCAGCTACATGGTAAATTTGAGACCAGCCTGGGCTATGTGGAATTTTGTTTTTAAAAAGGGAAAGAAATTCCCACCCCAGGGAGAGGGAAGGTTATTAGTTTTAAATTGTACAATGTTTTGGGTGACATGGTCCAGCTTTTGTCATCTCAATTCAGAACGAAGCAGAGGACCTTCCTGTCATATTGTCACATCAACAATAGTCTAAAACTATATCACAATACTTATGTCATCCACCTCATTTCATCTCTTGACATAGGCCTCTCTCCCTACCCCCTTTCCCTCTTTCCCTCCCCTTCCCTCCCTTCTTCTCCCCTTCCCTCCCCTCTCTTTCTCCAGAGTCTGACTCTGTAGCCCTGGCTAATCTGGAACTCACAATAATCCACCTGCCCTTGCTTCCCAATGCTGGGATTAGAGCAATGGCCATCATACCTGGCCTGTCTTTGTATTATCCTCAGGACACATGAGACATAAATAGGCACAGAACATGAGGATAGTTTGAGAGAACACATACATATAAGTTACGAAGTATACTGTTGTGATTGCTCCATTTTATTCTCAATATTTTTCGATGCCTGCTTTATGAATTATACTTAGTCACAGGACAGGGGAAGAAATGCAGTATCTACAGGATTAAGCACCACTAAAATTGCAGTTCTAGGCCTCCACTGAGTGTCTTGGAATATGTCCTCCATGGGTGAGGAGGAATCGATGCAACAAAGATTTCATTAACAGAAATTAAGCCTAAACCAACACACAAGAAATCAATGGCTCAATAATAGAGCACCAGTGAGACAAAACGGAGGCAGATGACCCCTTCTTGAGTCACAAGAAGATTCAAGAATTCAAACAACATCAAAGAAACCTGTTCTCCTCTGCTTCCCCCTAAACTGATTTCATTGTCAAACTGGTTTCTCCTACAGGTTAGCCCACGTTCCAGCAGCTCAGCAAAAACCAGCTCACACAAAGGGCTCTTTCCCGGTGTTTCTGTAGGACAATCCAGGCTTCATTTTCATGGCACCAAATTTGTCTTTACAAAATTTCTAAACTAGACATTTGTCCTAAAATTAAAATATAGTCAACAAGTATGGATCATTCACCCACCAAACAGAAATGAGTGCAGTTATTCTCACCAGAAATTCAAGAATATGGAAAAAGGTACGGGTGCCAGAGGAGGCAAAAACTATACTTTTTTTTTTTTTTTTTTTTGTATATGCTCTTTTATAATTTGTTTTTTCAATGTCCCTCCCTGCAGGCTCAGAGGCAATTCCTAAGGGTCACCAAGATTGGGTTAATTGAAAGCAAGAAAATCTTGGCATAACATGCCTCACAAACTAAAGCAGTTTGTTCACAATGGGCTGTTACTCCTTTTGCCTAGAAACT
This sequence comes from Cricetiscus sungorus, assembly GCA_030556225.1. Taxonomy (NCBI): domain Eukaryota; kingdom Metazoa; phylum Chordata; class Mammalia; order Rodentia; family Cricetidae; genus Cricetiscus; species Cricetiscus sungorus. The sequence continues at coordinate 30,826,837 of JANBXA010000734.1, forward strand.
GGCTGAGGGAGCAAGGACTGATTCCAGAGTTATTGATGACTTGGCTCTCCTCGAATTTCCATGGAGGTTCTAGCGAACCGTCAAGTCATCAATTTGTTCATTCCTCATTAGCAGTGATTAATAATCTCTGCTAAGTGCTGAGTCATTCACCTTGCTGGAATACACTCTTAACTTACATTGGTAGTCTGGAAAAGTAAGATCCATGGGGTCTGCAGAGGTAGCTTGGTGTGTGGGTCTTAATAAGTGATGTCTACTGACACTTTTCAAAGCAAACATTCAATGGGAGGCTGAGGCTCTAGGGGCTGTCATTTCATCCACAGCCATAACTCCCCTTTGCAGTGGAACCTAACATAGTGTCCTGAGACATTACTCTACTTACTACACCTAGAAGCATGCAAATGATTCTGCCTGCTTGAGGACTCTCCTGCATTTCTACCTACCTATTCCTGTATAAAAATCCAGTTTGTTACAATATGAAAAGTCACTTGAATATTCCTTTATTTTTATTTTTAGTTTTTTGTTTGTCTTTCGGTTTTTAAAGACAGGGTTTCTCTGTGTAGCCCTGACTTTCCTGGAACTCATTCTGTAGCCCAGGCTAGCCTTGAACTCCAAGGGCTGCTTGCCTCTGCCTCCCAAGTACTGGAATTAAAGGCATGTGTCACAACCAGCTGAATATTACTTTATGCCACATAAATTTTCAGCCTTTGACTCTTCATTTCAATCAGCCTTCGCAGCTTTCCTAATTCCCACATTAATTAGTGAGTTACATAAAATCTGGGCCCTGTACACACACACACACACACAGACACACACACACACACACACACACACACACACACGATCTAGTCTAATGCTTCTAGAATTAAAAGTCATCTCCATCTCTTCCACCTTTGCATAAATTTCAGCCTGCGTAGGGGATGGCTCTGGCAGGAAATGGGATGTAATAGCTGATAAAGTCAAAGATTGGGTTACTACTCCCTGACCCTCAGCTTTATGCCACAATCAAGCTAAGGGGATTTAAAATGAAATAAACAAATGAAAAGCAAAACAAAACAAACAAAATAAACCCAAAACACCTCCTACCCATTGTTTTATCTGGAATGCAGAAAAGTCTTACCGTCATTTAAAAAGAAAACTGACAAGTGGCTACCATTCCACTTTTAGTCACTGATACACAAATACTGCTCTGCAGGGTTAAATACAAATTAAGCTTATCTGCTGAAAAAGCATCTTATTCTTGCCAAGGCCACTGATGAGTGGCAGTTACCCTGCTCTGTCCTCTTTCACCTCAAACAACCCTGACACAATAACTGGCTCTCAATTTTACCTTAGCCACTGAAATACAACCTCCTAAAACATAAAAATTCCCAGTAGTTATGTAGCCTAAAGGATCCAGGGGACAATGGATTTGATACTTTCATATTACTAACCCTAAACCCTTTTATCATTTTGTTATGGGAGAACTGGAGAGCAATGTTATAGATCAAGATCATGCAAAAAAAAAAAAAAAAAAAAAAACAAGCTAAAAAAAAAAAAACTAGGCAGGTATGATGGTACAAGCCTTTAATACCATCACTCAGGAGGTAGAGAGAGATGATCAGGAGTTCAAGCCTAACCTCAGCTATTGTCTCAACAAACAAAAACAAAATAACATGGCCCTACCTCGGGTGGGTTAATCCATGGCCTATATTACCACCAAGGGCCATATGGATGCCTATGGTCTGGGCTGACACCTGTCTCTATGTCAATGTCCCAGGGCCAAGCTGTGACCAGGGCCATTCTGATCTGGGAGGCCTATGCTGTCAACCAGGGCCATGGTGATGTCCTGGCCCAGGCTGTGGCCAAGGGTTACATCTAAGACCATGGTCATACTTTATCTTGGGTCTGTGTTGAAGTTTGTTGCCCATGTTACCATTGGGAACCATGAGAAAGCTAGACCCAACGGCATGGTTCTGCCCTCCACTGGCTACTTCAGCAGGATATCTGCCCCCACAACTGACACCAACACAATGGTGTGGGCATGGGAGAGCTGGCCTTGACCTTTGTCTGCCCTGGGAGAACTGTCCCTCCCACCATCAGCCTATGCAGTAGGAGAGCTGGCCCACCCGTCACCATGCACACTGGAGAGGTAACCCTAACCCTCACCTGAGGAGAGCAGTCCCAGCTGAGACACAGATTGGCCAACTCATTTTGAGTGGGCTCACCTCAGCACCTACTCCATCTATGAATTGCTAGAGCTTGCAAAGGTACTCCATGAGTCAGGGCAACAGCAGGCTATCCTAGAGGAGTTTCAGTGAGGGTTCAGTATTGATGGTGTACCAGAAGCAAGAGGCTTTAAACCAGACCAACAACTTACTGCAATGAACATTTGCAAGTAAAGCTGTTTGGCCAGGGGAGTACACTGTGTGACACAGTGCAGCTCCCAAGGTTACTATGACAAATGAATACGTGATAGAGAGGTGGAAAAGATGGAGGAGGGAAAGTTTTTAAAATTATTTTACTTTATTTTATGTGGGCAGCTACAGGGGTGGAGGGCAGACACGGAGAGACTGGAAAATGAACAGGATTGGAGTACATAATAAGGAATCAATCAAATGAATTATATTAAAAAGAAAAGAAATGAAAAATTTACTAGGCATTAACCAGTAGAAAAGGTATTTTTCTATGAAAGATAATGCTAGACCACTATTCATGGTCAATAGGCAAAGTCCTCTGCCTACCCTACTCCTGACAAACCCAAGAACCTCTTTCCCTCACCATTGTTGACCTTGGGCTCTGACTCTTGCATTGCTTAGTCATGTGAAAACAGTGAGCAGATATGGTTCTGTATTTATTTAGGTAAGGCTGACATAAGAAACACTGTTAGCTAAATGGCTTAAACAGTAGAAATTTATTTGCTTAGTGAGGGCTACAAGGTTCAGGTCATAGCCAAGGATGAGAGGGGTTTCTCTTCCTGGCATCCACCCCCTTGCAGTATCATCACAAGGAGGAAGAGAGGGAAAGAGGAAAGATAAGAGAGAGAGAGAGAGAGAGAGAGAGAGAGAGAGAGAGAGAGAGAGAGAGAGAGAGAGAGAGAGAGAGAGAGAGAGAGAGGATATGTTATGAGCAGTTTTCCGGCCAGCCTGGTCCCACAGCTGTGTCAGCCCCAAATAACACATAGAGACGCTGTATTAGATATAAAGCTATTGGTTTGTTACTAGTGTTTCTTATTGGCTAGCTCTGTCTTCAATATTAACCCATTTCTACTAATCTAAGTGTTTCCACTTGGTCTTATCTTACTGGAGAGAGGGTCCGGACATCTCTCTCAAGTCTCTACATCTTGAATCTCCACTGCATCTCCCAGAATCCTCCTTGTCTCCTAGTCCTGCCTATGTTGCCTTCTTATTTTCCAACAGTGCTTTAACCAATAAGAAAAACAAATTTACAGAATTACATCTCCCATCAGACATAAATGTTTTTGCACCTATTCTCCATAGAATAATAATCACCCTCATCTAAACTTGATTTCCTATCAGGGGTCCCATAGCCAAATACTACCACATCAGGAAGTAGGAGCTCAATAGGTTTTGCAGGAGAACACTTTGGTTCATGACAATCAGGAAATATACGTGCCAGACTTTTTTACTTTTACATGTTTACAGATGATGGCATCGACATGAACAGAGAAGAATACATATGTGTTTTACCTGTGAAGTGCTCCGTTAAGTTGCTTGAAGGTGCACCCTTGGTTTTGAAACGGTGGCTCCTTCACCTCTGCTCTTCTTGTGTTTTGATGTCTCTTCTCTGGTTGTTGAATCACAGCCAAGCTTTCTTCTCAAATTGCTAAAGCAGTGGTTCTCAACCTGTAGGTCCCCACCCCTTTAGGGGGGTCAAACCATTGCTTCACAGGGGCTCTGGCTGTCCTGGAACTCTCTATATATAACCAGTCTGGCCTTGAACTCACAGAGATCCACCTGCCTCAGCCTCCTGAATTCTAGGATTAAAGGGATGCACTACCACCACCTGGAAGAAATACTTTCAGTTACATAATTGAAGTTAACAATACTATGCAAATATTTGTTAATTTAAAAAGTATTCTATTTTATGTGTATAAGGGTTTTATCTGTGTTTATTTCTATGTACCGTGTGTATGCTTTTTTTGCCTGCACAAGCCAGAGAAGGTGTCAGGTCTCTGGAACTGAAATTATAGATGATGTGTGCTGGGAATCAAACCCAGGTCCTCTGGAAGAGCAGCCTTTTAACCTCTGAGCTATCTTTCCAGACCCAAATATTTGTTAAATTTTGATAGCGAAATGGTTTTTATAAATTGCCTTTTTTTAAAGACAAGGTGTTATGATGTAGCCCCAGCTAGCCTAGAACTCACTATGTAGACCAGACAGACCTTGAACTCAAAGAGCTCCTCTTGCCTCTACCTCCTAAGTTTTGAGATTAAAGATACACAATACTACATCAAGCCCCTTTCAAAAAGAGTATAAAGTCCTAACTCCCAGTATTTCAGAATGAGACAGGACTTGAAAATAGGCTCATTGCCAATATATTAGCCAATAGAAAGTCATAATGGAGTGGGGTAGACCCCTACTCCAGTGTGACGAGTGTCCCTGTAGGGAGATGGTCATGGGAAGAAAGAGGTTGTTGAGATGTATCCACAAAGAAAGATGTTTCAAAGGGTATTACAAATTACCCAAACACAGGATGAGGCACAAAGGAATCCTATTCAGTTTTCAGAGAGAAAGACACACAGACAGAGACAGACAGACAGACAGACACACACACACACACACACACACACACACACACACACACACACACACACACACACAGGGCAGAGGAAAACAGCAGTCTGCTGGTACCTGATTTTAGATTTGCAGTTTCAATAATGATGAGACCTTATTTCTGCTAAGTTAAGCCACTGTTTGTTATGGCAGTCCTAAGAAATGACTACTATTGTCTAGCTTCTGGAATTTTAACAAGACACGTTCAGGCATTTTATATTCTTAAGTTTGCATTCATCCTTTTTTTCCTTTTTTATATATGGTGAGAAAACAAAACATCATTGGAATTTATTATTTTGTTTATCTTTTTGTTGTTTTGAGACAGTTTCTTTGTGCAACAGTTCTGGCTGTCCTGAAAGTTACTCTGTAGACCAGGCTGGCCTTGAACTCACAGAGATCCACCTGCCTCTGCCTCTGAGTACTGGGATTAAAGTTGTGCATCACCACTGACCAGCTTATTATTTATTTTTAAAATTCACTTTGCTAGCAAAGTGAGTCACAGCAAGAAAAATCCAAACAAAGACAGAGATAAATATGTTGTTTTATTTAATCCAAAAAGATAAAGAAATTATTTGCTATATAATATGGCTTATTGCCAGAGGAATTGTTTGAAGAACAATTATAAGTACATTTAAAATGACATTTACAGAATCAACTATCAAATTATTTGCAGAATACCCTTAAAATTAAATTTTCCTTCCCAAGTCCAATATCAAAGAACATCATTAATATTGTTTGCAATATTAATTATGCAAAGTAGGTACAAGATGGCAGACTCACAAATAAATTGACAATTTAGATAGGAACTATTCATTCTGAAAGGCCTGAACAGTATATTTGAAATACTACTTCAAAAAGATTATAGACATTTCAAAAGCCCTACATGTTGCTGAAATCATTCTCAAGATTAAAACATTGCTTCACATCCTATGCTATCACAAAACAAACTATACCCTCCATTGATGTATGTGAAGAAATTCAACAATGCTTAGCCCAAAGTCCTTTACCCATAAATAACCCCACTATATTCAGAGAGTCTGCACTGAGATGAGGCTCACACGTTAGTCCTTTTTTGTCTGGGAACGAAAAGTAATGCAGGGGCTGAGGAGGTGGCTCAGCTGGTTATTCGTTACTTTTCAGTTGCTGTGGTAAAACACCACGATCGTGGTAGTCTGTAGAAGAATGACTTGATTTGGCCTTAGGTTTCCAGAGCGTAAGAGTTGTCATGGTGGGCAAGTGTGGCAGCAAGCAGCAAGCAAGGCGGCTAGAGCAGGAAATTGAAGGCTCATATCTCCAAGAAGCAGAGACAGAGAACAAACTAGAAATGGTCAAAGCTTTTAAACCTTCAAAGGCCTGCCCCAGCAAGGCCGCTCCAAAAGATGTGACATCACTGGGGTCAAAGTATTCTAAGAGGCTATTGGGACATCTCATTTAAGCCACAGCTGGTAAAGCTTTTGCCACACAAGCACAAGGGCCCAGGTTTAGGATCCCAGCACTCAGTAAGATGCCATGCACAATGCTGTGTGTCTTTAACCAACCCTGGAGAGGCTTAGACAGGAAGATTTCCAGTACTCAGTGACCAGCCAGTCTAGCTGACTTGGTAAGCTCTAGGCTCAGTGAGAGACCCTGTCCCAATAATGAGGCAGAGTGACTAAAGAAGATACCCACTGTTAACTTCTGCTCTTCCACACACACACACACACACACACACACACACACACACACACACACACACACACACACGCTCACACACATACACACAGAGTAATACAGATTAGGCAGTAATCTGTTCCATTCCTAAAATACTTACTGATAAGAACAAACATAGATATGCGTAAAATAACAACACATCCACATTACACACATTCTCTTTCCACACAGCTTCTACACAACCTTCTTCTCCTGCTGTGGAAGCTTGACCTGACACCTCCAAAGTGCAGGGGACACGGATTTAAAGTAAACACTTGGCTGTCATGGGAACCACAGTATTGCAAGACATGCACACACAGAACGCGCCATTCTACAAGATGTCCTATTGATGGGAGATGTCATATTGATGGGAGATGTTATTCTGCAAATATGTTTCTCATACTGGTTAATTAAATAAAGCACTGTTGGGCCAATAGGAAAGCAAGATAGGTGGGGCTAGGAGACAAGGAGGAAAGAGGAAGTAGGGAGGAGGAGTCAGGATGTAGAGGATGGAGAAAGATGCTGCAGCGGCTCCCTGATAAGATGACCACGTGGAAATACTTAGATAAGTAGAAATGGGTTAATAATTAAGACAGAGCTAGCCCAGAAACAATAATGGTAACTGGCCAACAGGATTATATCAAATACAGAGTCTTTGAGTGTTATTTGGGGCCGGCGGGCCAAACTAGCGGCGGGCGGGCTGACAGAAAACATACAAGCTACATCCTATCAAGCTGCTTGTATACTTTACCTTTACTACTAAAATATGGAGTGTACACTGTGCAGTATAAAGTGGGATGTATCATTTGCTCACAACCACACATGTTGCACCATATTTTAATGTCTGTCTCTTCTGAGAACTCTAGAAATAGTAGAGACAGAGGAATTGCTAATGCAGCGCAACAGCATCTTAACTGTGCCATTCTGGAGAACTATACCCTACCACACTTCAGCCCCTTCACATAGCTGCAAACGGCAATGTAGACCCCTGCTGTGAGGCTGTGTGTGAAGGCTGGCTCCAGTTCACACCACAGCATAGTCCTCTGCTAATGTTGAGGAGATAAATTTTGGAGTCCAGTAAGTTTACCAAACAAATCATCAATCAATTTTCAGCACAAGAGTTGGGGCCATTCCTCTGCCTCCAACAGTCCCACGAAAAGCATGCTGGAAGAAAGCACCTTGGACTTGGGATTTTTACAAGGTCACCTCATTTTCCTCATGTTTCTCATAATAGCTGCTCTGCAGAGTTCTGATCATTTTTGTCTTAATTCCCTTTCCCAATGTACAGCACAAGATGCAAATAGTGCTGACATTATTTAGGAAATGGACATAGCAACATCTGGGGAATCTCTGCAAGATCACTTGGTCGTTATAAGAAAAGAAGGTCCAGACGGGCAGTGGTGACCTACACCTTTAATCCAAGCACTCAGGAGGCAGAGGTAGATCTGTGTGAGTTTGAGGTCACCCTGGTCTAGAGAGCCAGTGCCAGGAGAGGCTCCAAAGATACACAGAGAAAGCCTGTCTCAAAAAAACAAAAGAAAAACGAAAAGGAAAGAAAAAAAAGGTTCAATGCCAATATTCTCCTCTTTCCTCCCTTCTTCATGGGATTTTTAGTTGCAACCAGGGAACTTCAAATATGGCTGTTTTCAGGAGAAAATACTTTTTAAAGACAATTGAACAAGCCGGACAGTGGTGGCACACACCTTTAATCCCAACACTAGGGAGGCAGAGAGGTGAATCTCTGTGGGTTCAAGACCTGCCTGGTCTACAGAGTGAGTTTCAGGACACAGAGAAGCCCTGTCTCAAAACTCTGCCACCCCACAATAAATAAATAGATAAAAAGACCACTGAGCCAGCTGTAGTGACACACAATTGTAATCATGATCTCAGCACTTGGGAGGCTAAGGCAGGACGATCACCAGTTTAAGGGATGGGTGCCTTAGTTAGGATTTCTATTGCTGTGAAGAGACACTATGACCTCTTATAAAGGGACTTCCCATTAGTGTGGCTCAATGAACAAACACAAACTAGGAATGGGCATGACACTTCTTATAAATACAGCCAGGTGAGCTTTGAGGAGGTCACTGCTCTCCCCTAAGTAGCTGTGTCAGACAGGACTTAGCCTGTCCAGTTTCCTGAAAGACATATTCATATTCAAACAGTAACACTTCCTTTTCTCCTTTACAGTTAGTTCTGAGCATCAGTCCCAGGGTCTCATGCTCACCAAGACTCTTCTTACCACTGAGCCACGCCCTCAGCCTCAGGATGAATAGTATGTATCCAAATTGTTGTTTTGTTTGAGAGTGTTCCATTGTCTGTCTGCCTGGAACAATTAAAATAATAAATAATATTAAAGATGTTTTTCTTTGGGGATGGAAAATTAAAATTATCTCTTAAATGTTTCCAACATGATTTTGATAGTTAATTCTGTAATATGTCATTCAAGGTTAATTCCCTTTTGGTCCTTTCCACAGCTCTCTGATTTCACCTTCCATAGCTCTTATCCACTGTGTTAGTGTTGTCAGCTTTGAAGAATCTAGAAGGAAAGTCAAAGCAGGAAGTCAGTACGGGAACCTAGAGATCTGAACTGAAACAGAGGCCATGGTGGGATGTTGCTTGCTGGCTTGTCTTACATGGTCTGTTCGGATTGCTTTTACATACAACCCGGAACCAATTGCCCAAGGAAACACCACCAATAATGGTCTGGGCCCTTCAACATCAATCATTAATTAAGAAAATGCACCACATTCTTCTTACAATAGGCCAGACTTATAAAGGCATCCTCTCAACTGAGGTTCCCTCTTCTTAGATGACAAAACTAACCAGCATTGTGATTGTGTGTGTGAATGTGTGTGTGTGTGTGTGTGTGTGATAGAATAGTTACAAAAGAATTAAAGAAGCCATGCAATTCAAAGATCCTTTACTGGAGGCAGAGATAGATGCAGATTGCAAAGACAGCCATTGTAGAGCTGGAGTAAAACATTAAAGAACCCAGTTAGAAAGCCATTGGAGTTTCAGAGCCAGGCCATAGGGCCAGTCAAGTTGTAGAGGGGCAGGACTGTGGAGGTGAGGTGCATGACCCAGACTGGATAGATGGATGGGCAGATGGATAGATAGAAATTTGATCATGTCATGTCAAGCAGAGGTGATAGAGCTAAGGTGAGGGCCTGGGCACTATTGGGAACTCTTTGCCTGTTGGTACAAAGACACAGACATAGACACACATAGACAGACAGACAGACAGACAGACAGAACACACACACACACACACACACACACACACACACACACACACACACACCAGCTAGTCAGATGATAAATTTGTGGGGCCTTTGGCATCCCAATGTTAGATGGTCTCCCTTATTTATGATAATGTTTCACTAAGCAGCTCTGGTTGGAACTCTCTATCTAGACTCAGCTGGCCTAGAACTCAGGGGGATCTACCTGCCTCTGCTTCTCAAGTAATGGGATTAAAGGTGTGAGCCACTGTGTCCCACCTGTTCCCTGTTTAGGTGGTCTAGATTATATATGTCTTTGATCTGTTGTTTTCACTATGTTCTTGGACTTAGCTTTTCTGCTATGGTTTTTAATATACTCAAGGGCTTATATGTTCCCAAACTACTTTGAGAAACCTGTATATGGTAGCTTTTTCCTTGTAGGAGTAAATTATTTGTCAGTTTTTGCCTCAATCTGTGCACTCATCCTTGTACAAGTAGTTTTTCCCACCAGCCTGGTCCCATGGCCACACCAGCCCCAAATAACACAGAGAGACACTGTATTAGATATAAAGCTGTTGGCCTGTTACTAGCATTTCTTATTGGCTAGCTCTGTCTCAAATATTAACCCATTTCTATCAATTTAAGTATTTCCATGTGGTCTTATCTTATCAGAGAGAGGATCTGGACATCTGCTCTCTCAAATCTCTACATCTTGAATCTCCTACTACATCTCCCAGAATCCTCCTTGTCTCCTAGTCCCACCTATCTTGCTTTCCTATTTGCCAACAGTGCTTTATTTGTTAACTAATAAGAGAAACATATTTACAGAATGACATCACCCATCATCTCCTCTTTTTTTTGTCTAAATAAAAAGAAGGGCTTTAACTTTAACATAGTAAAATATATAACAAAAGTTATCAAATAAGTACTATTGTTAACAATATTTGATCTATTAACATTTAGCAAGATTTAAACAAAGTATTCCATCACCTATCCTATCTTTGTGAGTCTAAAGTCTTATATGTAATTTATCTTTAATCCTAACTAAGGAAAACTATAACCATAACTGTCTTCAACTCCATCAAAGACCACAGAAGGATAATATATAAACTCTAGAAATGACAGAGACATCTTGCTACCTGGTCAGTCACCCGAATTTCTTCTGCAATGTTGGTTTTGACGCTTTTTTATTCATAGCCTTGATTCACAAAGACTACAGTCAGGCTAATGTTACATTCATAATTAAAGGGCAATGAGTTTTGAGTGTTTTCCTTCTCAAGTATAGAGTCAAGCAACTAAAATGAGTTTTCACTTAAACCACAGTTACTTCCTTAGAAATAGCTTTTCTGCCAATCCTGAATTAAGGCAGCTTCCAGGGAAACATCTCCCCAAGAAAGAAAACTAAATTCCTGAAATCATGACTGCACATCCCACCCTTGACTAAGTGACTATTCCGTGAGAACAATAGCCGTTTGGGAGTCCTTTTCAGTCTGGCTGAGACTGTACTCTCCCCAGCACCCGAGCCACTGAACTATAATTGTATGTATAATTGTGTTGCATCTTAAAGGCATTTTCTGTGTATTTTTTTTTTAACCAGAGAACAGCAGAAGATGACCAGAACCAAAAATACTTTTCTTCACATTGTGAAGCGGACTCTCAAGCTTTTCGTCCATTCTTCAGCAAATGAAAAGCTAATGCCATGTAATCACAATTTCCTGGGATTCTGTAAAACCGTTAAAGAGGCACATTGATGCCCTCTGAATGGAGACCCTGTAGCATGTCTTGGATTGGCTCTGTTTGGGGGGTTCTTGACACTCATATGCTCAAATCAGATTTTTCAAAGGGTTCCTTTGTGCGCAAGACACTCAGACGGTCTGATTTCCACCATGCACTTCTGGGTGAATACAGATGGCAGTGGGGTGGAGTCAGGGGTAGGAAACATCATCACAGGCTGTATTAATTCATTCGATCCATATTTCAACCTTGACAAGGATAGAATTTCATTTCTTTCATATGGTATAAAATGAAATGCTTTCAAGTTGTGCTGTCAATTGAAGGCCTTTCTTGTTTGTTTTAAATTTGGAGAAAAACAACAGCCAAATACCAGTTAAACGGGGTTTTAGCAGAAGCAAGGGTAAGAAACACTCTGATAGGGTTCATAGTTAGTTAAAGGAAGTACAGGGATAGCAGAGAATATTTTGAAACCATGTTAATCTTTTTCAGGTCACTGAGAGAGATTCTCCAACACATTTTTTAAAAATCATTTATGTGTCCTTATTTTATGTACATTGGTGTTTTGCCTGAATGTTTATCTGTGTGAGGGTGTCAGATCTTGGAGTTACAGACAGTTGTGGGTGCTGGGAATTGAACCTGGGTTCTCTGGAAGAGTAGCCAGTGCTCTTAACCACTGAGCCATCCCTCCAGCTCCTCTCCAACACATTTTGATAAGTATTTCTGAAATGTGTGTTTGCGGGTAGAGTCTTTGTTTCTGATTTTGAAACAGCCTGTGTACTCCAGACTGGCCACCTTGAACTCACTACATGCTGAAAGGTGATACTAGAGTTCTGACTCTCCTGCTTGTCTGAATTCTGATCTACACTCAACCTCCCAAATGACAGGCTTATAGGCGTGTGCTACCATGCCTGATGTATGTGGTGCTGGGGACTGGACCCAGGGACTCACTCATGCAAAGCCATCACTCTGACTGAGCTCCTTTCACAGCCCTGTGTGTATGGTTTTTAAACATTTCACAAGTTAAGCTTGATTTACTTGGCCTGTGTGTACACGCATGATGATGCATGCACGTGTGTACCGTCACAGGTGAGTCAGTGTGTGGAGCTCAGAAGACAATTTTCAGGAGTTCGTTCATGTCCTTCCACTGCCTGGGTCCTGTGGACAGAACTCAGGTTGTCATGTTTGGCTGCAAGCGTCTTTACTAATGGAGCCATCTTATCAGTCAATGTATGGAGAGTCGTAAGGCAGTTTTCAAGAGCTGTGGTGGTTTCCCAGGAAAATATTTGTATATTTAAAAAAAAAGTTTGTGTTGTACACTCAAATATACATAACATCATCTGTTCTTGCCGCTTACTATGGGTGGAATGCTGTTCCAGGGAAGCCCACACCAGGTCAGTATTTTAAGCCATATAGTATTCAATGAAGTGCCTTGGACCTTGCTAAAAAATCCTTGTTTCTTTATAATAGTTGATCTTGTTTTAGGTTCTCCAAACAGGAGGAATTCATCCTTCAAAATGGAGACCAGCCCTTGAAAAGACAGGCTTCGAAGCAGCTGGGAGGGAGAGGTGGAGAGCTAGAGTGTGGCTAGGCTCTGGGTGGGAGAGGTGCAGAGCTAGGGTACAGCCAGTCTCTGGGTGGGAGAGGCGGAGAACTAGGGTACAGCTAAGCTCTGGGTGGGTAAGCAAGGCCACAGTGCCCGAGACTGGAAGCAAACAGCACAACTACATGGAGAGGAATGACACATGCCTCTCAGAAAAGGAAGGCTGGGACTGGAGACACCTCCAGCCACTGTCTGACTCTGAATTCTCAGGACCCTAATTTTTTTTTTAATTTTTGTTTGTTTGTTTTGTTTTATTTTTATGTTTTTTTTTTTTTTTTTTTTTGAGACAGAGTTTCTCTGTATTGCTTCGAAGCCTGTCCTGGAACTAGCTCTGTAGACTAGGCTGCCCTCAAACTTAGAGATTAGCCTGCCTTTGCCTCCTGAGTGCTGGGATTAAAAACATACACCACCATGCCTGGCTTGAATTAAGTGATTTTCAATAAATCTTTTTCAACTTTGCCCATTTTCGAGGAAGCCCTTTAAGGGACTAGATGTAGAAGTGTGGACTCTGTCCACATGGAGAATTTGCATCCTAGAGATGAAAATAGACCTGTAGCCTTCTTGGCTTGGGAAAGCTTTGCAGTGAACTTGATGTTCTAAGTGCATTCCAGCACTTACCTCGTGCTGTTCCGAATGGAAAAAGCCAAACAATTGTATTTTGATTGTGTAGGATCCACTGCTGTGCTTTTGAAAAAGAAAGCAAATAAGCTGAGAGATGAGGTTTTGGGGAAATACTTGAACTAATCCAACCTCATGAGTGTCACATGGAGATGATGATGGAAGACACAGGGAAGGGGAGGGGGGAGTCTGCCATTGGTAAATTCCAGTCTTTCATAACGCTGGCACCGATAGCACAGCATGATGGGCTCTCCGAACTTTCTGGAATCCTAAAGTGTACAGAAACTGGGAAGTGATGACATTTAGTATAGAGTCAAAAGTACGTATTCTGAAACCCAAGTACCCAGGCTTAGATCCCAGCCATGTCATTTCCTAGAATGACAGTTCTTGGTTTCTTCATCTGTACAAGAGTGACAGCTGCCAGGCCTGCTTACAGGAAAAGAGAAATAAATTTAGATGCCTGGGCTGCTTTGTGTGCATTCTGTATGATTATTCCAAAAACAGCATTCAGCATCTATATGTATTTCATTCCATGCTGTGTACTGTTTCAGTTAAAACTGTTTTCCTGTAGCAGAGACTACATCAGTGGCTGTGATTGACCTACGGATTAGAACTCAACTCCCCAGCCACTACAGTCCAATGAGAATTTCCTTTTCAAAGAGTAAGACACTCCTACTAGCTGGGTAGTAGTGGCACATGCCTATAATCCCAGCACTTGGGAGGCAGAAGCAGGAAGATCTCTGTGAATTTGAGGCCAGCCTGGTCTACAGAGCAAGTTCTAGGACAGCCAGAGCCATTGCAGAGAGGAACTCTGTCTCAAAAAACAAAACAAAACAAAAAGAAATCCTCCTACTGGAATACCTGGAGGGACATTTGAGACATATGTTAATGGAACTTACATCCTATATATTCAACCTCTTTTGTTCATTTGAATAAAATTAATATCAACCAAAACAAAACAAAAATTCAGGTAACTGAAGCAAAAGATTTCAGGTGAAATGATAATTCTTGTCCACCAGGGGGCAGTCCTCTCATGGAAACCAAGAGCCAACAGGCCAAGATTATAAAAACCTGTCATTTAAAAAAGAAAGAAATCTCTTCTTTAAAATTAAGTTCAATTTCACTAAACCTTCCACTAGAGCAACAACCACACACCGGAACTGTTCCTGATCTCTGTCAGATGAACATCAGAGAGACAGGATACACAGGGAAGTGACTCCTCCTGGAATCAGAGCCAGCCAGGCAGATGAGCAAGGTTCCCAGGATGCCCTCCAAGGCAAACTGACCCACTGCTGAAGTTACTGTTCAAAAACAGGATTTAAGCGCAAGAAAAACAAATTCAGTATCAAAGCCTTGGGAGCAACCCATCCACAGTGCCTTTTATCCTGTCCTGGCTATTGAAAGTGGTAAAGAGAGCAGTCACTGTAAAACAAGGATGGGGGACGCAGGAAGTACGCCGCAGTGTTTAGAATGGCTGGTCCACATGGTGTTAAGCCTGGGGTCTTTATAGTGGAATAAATGACCTGGCTCTGGCTTGACATCTGGCCTGGGAAGAGATGTACCCCATGGCAATCAGAATATGGATGCCATACTTAGAAAGAAATCAGGCCTTTTCAACTCTGAAAATTGTTCCAATTTGGGGGGGAAGCTAATGTAGTGGATGGACCGCAAGAACTAAGGGTCAATTGAGTTCCAATGTGCTACATAATTTGTATCAAACTAGGACCCACACAGTATAGGAGAAAGATTGATGGATGACCTTGATGTTAGAGCAAAAATAGAAATTTTATCATCTTTCGAGCTATGAGCCTTGGACAGCATGGGAGTAGGAGAGCTTGGCAAAACCATGAAGGACTAATAAGGAGGAAACCAATTCAAGCGAGGTCTTCATGTTTTCTCACCACGGAGGTCATCATATGGTATCACATCAAATATTTATAGCATTTTATCAATTACAAAACACTTACTTGTCAACACACCGGCCTCCTAATTCCTCCACAAATGGGATTTTGCAAGGGTTCAATAAAATAATCCACACAGCATTTGGAGGGTGCCTGAGCTTCAGAAGGGAGGGGAGATGTCAGTGTTGTAATTTGATCCTGTAAACTAGAAACTGTCACCTCCACATGGCCTTTATTTATTTGTTTGTTTGTTTGTTTAGAATGAAGGCTCAAGGAAATAAAGAGGCTTGCTCAGAGTCACACAGCTGCAATGTCAGGAGCCACACCCTGAACTTGTGAGTGTTTTCCCTCTTCAGTACATGTTCCAAGGTATTATTTATAGAAACATAAATAGCATCATATGGGTGATTTTGGACTTTGTTTTGTTTTCTTTACAGAGAGCCAAGTTAGAAATCCCACCACTGGCTTTCCCATTGGTTTTATGTCTCACTGACTCCAAGTAGAGGGCTACCTTCCAAGACATGAACTATACTAGGCTCAGGGCAGTGCGGTTCTTCTTCTTTTTTAAAATAGCTTTTTATTTACTCGCTTTCAAAATATTTATTTATTTTATGAATATGAGTGACCTTTCTTCATGGGCACCCGAAATGGCTGTGAGCCACCATGTGGTGTTGGGAATTGAACTCAGGACCTCTGGAAGAGGAGCCAGTGCTCTTAACTGCCGAGCCATCTCTCCAGACCCTGGCAATGTGGTTCTTAACCATCACTGAGTGTAATAATGTCCTCAAGAAGTTTTGTTTTGTTTTGTTTTAAGTACTGAGAGGGGACCTCCAAACCAGTCCTAATCAAATGAGGTCCCCTTCCTCCCCTATCTCTGCAGGAATATGAGTGAACCCAAAACCCAGCCCCTCTCTCCCATCTCCAAATGAAGTATTCCTTCTGCTGCCATGGGTAACACTGTTGGTCCCAGGAAGGATAGCACAGTCACACCTGTCACAGAAAAATTAGACTTTAAAACAAAAGCTACCTTAAGAGGTACATTTCCAGGGAAAGGTGTGGCTGTTAGGAGACAAAGTGCCCTAGGACAGGTCAGACAATGGTGACTATGCAGGCTCGCTTCTCCAGCCATGGTACAAGCACACCAGAGAAAAGCTCCCCCTTCCACAGGGACACAGAGCCTGCATACTACTAGACAGTCCACCTCCCTGGAAGTGGTAACGGCAGTGACCTGCCCTTTTCAAAGTTCCTTGGTGGTAGTTACCGAGTGTGTGCTTCTGGGTCTGAGAGTGGTAGGGGACTTGGTAAGAGTATGGTAATGGACCCAGACTGAGCACTAGTCTAAGGTTAAATGTACAGTGGAATCCATTAGCCAAAATATTTCACCAGTCAAACCAGTCAGGTAATCTTTACGCTCCAGACTGACTCTGAGAAGATTAAAATCTAGTGTTAGGTAACCTTGAGACCAAGTTTCCCAGCTAACTATAAAACGCAGAGACCCCTTCTAATTCTCCTCCAGTGACAATTCACCTGGTCTTTGCTCCATTTCCAAAAGACAGGAGACACTTTCTTCTATAGGAAGCTGTCCCTGGTCAGAACTGCCAGGCCAGGGCAATTCTGGATGTTGAGTTTAATCATCCAGATGGTCTGGTCTAACTGTTTCCTTTCAAGTACAAGTTATAGTTGTATCGATGTTTCAGTATATCTAGTTCTTCTCTCTGTAAAATGCAAGACCTTTTTTTCTGGTTGGTATGCAAATTGGAATTGTCCTGTCTTGGGTTAATTCTCTCTCTCTCTCTCTCTCTCTCTCTCTCTCTCTCTCTCTCCTCCCTCCCTCCCTCTCTCCTTCTTTTCCTCTCTCCCTCTCTCCCTCTGTCTCTTTCTCTCTTTCTCCCCCTCTCTCTCTCTCTCCTCCCTCCCTCTGTCTCTCTCTCTCCCTCTTTCTCCCTCCCTCTCTCTCTCTCTCTCCCTCTCTGTCTTTATGTGGAGGCCCTGCCCTGTATGGGATCAGTTTGAGAAATCTTTTTTTTTTTTTTTTTTTTTAAAATGGGCATGGCATTCTCACTTTGGAGGGATAAAGGCCATATGAACAAAAGTTTTAGGCACATGACAATAGAGCCTGTCAATTAGACTAGGTAAAGCTAACACAAATGAATGCTTTCCTGAGGAAGATGGAACATGGTGAGGGGGAGAAAATGAGGCCAAAGGACTGCAGGACAATAGGAGTGACACCGATTCTATGCGGGGACCTTTAGGAGCACGTGTGCTAGCCCCAGCAATGCTCTGATAAAGACTGACAACACAATGGCCTGCTCCTGGCTCACCCTAAATCACAACCAACCAGAATTCCCAGGGAAAAGTCGTGTTTCAATCTCTCAGGAATCCTCTGAATGCCAAAACGGATACTTCTCTATGATGTCAAAATATGGATAGAATCGTAAACAGCAGGAAGAATTTAGTGGCTCTTCGTAATGTCTCCATAGTAGAAAGGAAACATGGGCACAAAACCATACTCCCTGTTTTCAAATTTCTATCTCAAAGGGCAAAATGGGATGCATCGATGGAGAGAACAGCCCCTTTTCCCTCTGCTTTCACCAGAGGGGGCTGCTTGTGTGCACAAGGAGGGGCCCGAGAG